>JANHFT010008337.1:301843-317137 GCA_032467955.1 Pseudoxenodon macrops | reverse complement strand
AAGAGAGAGAGAGACAGAGAGAGGGAAATAGAGAGAGAGAGACACACACACACACAGACAGACAGAGGGAAAGAGAGTGAGAGAGAGAGACTGAGAGAGGGAGAGAGAGAGAGAGAGACAGAGAGGGAAAGAGAGAGAGAGAGACAGAGAAAAAAATGGGAGGGAGGGAGGACGGAAGGACGGACGGACGGAAGGAAGGAGACACCAGGGCCCAGCATCCTGTGAGTTCCACAAAACAACAACAACGTAGAGGTAAAACAATTCAAAATATTCACCTGGCATTCCCTATTTCTGCACGTCATGCTGTGATGGTTTTCTACGTGTGAACTCATTGGTGGAGGTAAGAGAGATGCCTGTGACAATGTACCAATCAGAATCCCCGAATGAGGCTGGCAATACATGATTGGTTGGTTGAATGATATCAACAGGCTGGTATCTGAAGAACAAGAGAGAATACAATGAGCCATCACAGCAGAAAACATTTGGGGGGAGGGGGTATTAACAACATTTAGCCCCTTCCCACTGACCAACCCCAGAGACCCTGTCGGTCTTGCTTTCAGGAGAACACATTTGGGAGCAGAGAGAAGGGCAACCCAACGTCGTCTCCATCTCTTCTTCCAACCCCACCAACATTTTCTGGAGGAACTTCATGCATGCAATGAATAAGAGGTTGGACCTTAAAGGTCCACGTGGTTCCTTGCCACTTTGGTTGCAGGTTGTGGGACAGATAACGTTGCATTGGTGAAGCCCATCAACCATATTGTGTTTCGTGGCTCAACGGGCCAGGGAAAAACAACTAAGCAATGGATTCTCATCTCTTTTTCTAGAAGTGGACTTCCCAAACCCAAACTCAACCCCACTCCCACAGAACTCTTGCATTTCAATCTTTTCAAAGCCACCCTTCAAAACTCCTCCCAGATCATGCAAAAGCCAACACTGCAAACCCCATTGAAACAGAGAAATGAGAATGATCTCCCAAGTGATGGATAAAAGCCATTGAGGTTCCTCAAAACTGCTTGAAGATTTCGTACGTTGCTGGGAATACCCGGTTGAAATATGAACGTGATGTGATTTGTATTGCAACGAGGTCGTTCCTAGGTCTCCTTCTGGGCAGTAAATGGTCTTGTTGCTTGGTTTTTTGTTTTTCCTAAAGTGATCTAATGTGGATTTGAAGCAACGGATCGTACCAAGGGACAAATGGCAGAGACCTGAGTGGTGCATTGGAGTCAAATTAATGATTTAGATTGGGTCGGAACCAATTCTCAGGACCGCCGGCCCCTCCAGCAGCCGAATCAGAGGTGCCGTCAGAGTCAGCATCAAGGCAACAAGGGGGAAGAGGAAATGGAGCTGTCACACAGAGAGAGACAGAGGCGGAGCCTGGGCTGTCCGTCAGCCCTCAGATGGAGAGTCAACAGCCCCCAGGCCTGGAGATGGCTGATGAGGAAGAGGAGGAACAGCTGGGCCCAGTGCCTGATGCACAGAAAGCATAGGAGAGGAGAGCAGTGGAAATCTATGGGCCGGTCCTCGGGACGGAAGAGCCACCGCTGCTAGCGAAGCCCCACCCTAACTCTGGGGATAAAAGGCAGGGGGCGGGGATGAATATGTGTGGCAGACAACTATTCATCTCCCTGCTGGATGGACTTGTTAGCCTGCTATGTGTGTGTGAGAGAGAGACTTTTTGCCGGGGCTGCTAGCGCTCCTAATAAAGGAAACATTTGTTTAACTACAGAGGGTGGGTACCTTAATTAGTAGCAGTTTTGCAGGGTTCTAGGCTGAGGACTTGGGTCAGCACCTGCTCCCTGACCCATCATTCAGTGCTAGGATCCCTGAGCTCAAAGAAACGAAGGAGGCGTCATGTCCAACCTTACTCAGGAGAGGAAGCCCTGAGATGGTGGGTCATCCAGCCTCTATCACATAATTTCTGTTTAAAGAGCTCATCTCCTCTCCAAATTGGTTCCACCATTGAAGTTTTTTTTTTCCCCATGGGGGTCAGACGGAAGAACCCTCTAACCGTTCCTCGTTGCCCATCTCTTGACTTGTCCCAACTGAATAAGGTTCTGAGAAGCAGCTCCGCGCGAACAAATCCAGCCCGATGTCTTTCTGATTTAAGTCTCCGGAACTGAAGGCAAAGTTATATTTTCCAGAAGACACGTCCTATGAGGAATGGGAGCTACAGACGTTCAGGCTACAAGACGGCTTTATTTCCTGTCTGTTGGATTAAAAAAACCTTCCAAGAGAGGAAATGAGAGAAACCCAAAAGCATCACCGCTGTTAGCGATCGTACGTCTCTCTCTCTCTCTTCCAACCTCCTCTTTCTCACTTCTTAACCAGCTTTGCTTAGGAAATAGGAGAAGGTGTTGGCATACATGTGCAGCTACTTTAATCCCCATGCGACTTCGTTTTTCTTTCTTCGCTCTACACACTCTCTCTCTCTCTCTCTCTCTTTTTGGGTTGGTGTTTTAGGGTTGTTGTTTTTTCTTTTCTTTCGTGCGTCTGTGGATTTCGCCGTTAATCCGAATGGGTGAATTTTAAGAGTCAAAGGCCAGAATCAAAAGGGGGACCTTTAACAGGGAGAAATCCACCCAGAGATCCCAGCTGTTGAAGGAACAGACGTAAAGTAATGGGAAGCTACAAAGGGGATAGTTCAGGGCACCAGGATCCCTGAAATGAATCCATACTTCCAGGATACGCAGAGAAAGTTTCAGATCTTGTGAATGAAAAATAAATAACAGCTTTGCTTCCTCCAGGAATGCCCAGCTTTATAAGGGGAGCACATCAAGGATGGGTTCTACTTATCTTTCCTACCGGTTCTGGTCGCGACGGAAGTGTGCGCTTTGCACTCGCGCGCATGCCCCCCGTCACATCTGGGTATTGCCTCAAAAATAACCCTCTACGCATGCGCAGGAGGCTTTGTGCATTCGCAGAGGGTTATTTCCAAGATGATTTCCACCGGGAGGACCCATTTCCTCCCGGAGGACCAACTCAGGGGCGTGGCCAGCCGGCCGTCGCTGCTGGTTCGGTGAGCGGAAGCAAATCTCCACTAACGGTTCTATAGAACCGAACCGAAACTGGCAGCAACCCACCTCTGGAGCACATCAGAAATTCAACCACTTCGGGTCAGTTTGCCCAAACCGGTAGCGGAAATCTCTATGCTGCCCTATTTAGGGACGCTTTTGAGGCAAAGCGCATGCGCGGATGGCTGCGTGCGCTCACATTTGCGAACCGGTAGGGAAGGTAAGTGAATACCATCCCTGGAGCACATGCCTAAAATCTGGAATAATATTATTGCATGGGTGAATGTTTAATGCCTACGTTTATTTGCCTTCTAGAGGAAGGACTTCTGTCCACCAAGACACATTTTCCCTTCCATATTTCCTAGTTTAGCCGCGCTTCATATATAGGCTGAATTTTCTCTTGTCCTGCTAAGGACAGAAATGTCAATTGCATACGTTGATTCATTCCCAACTGCGAATGTTATTGAGGAATTTGTTTTGCATCCGTAAACGAAGACCGATGAGCGGTAGGTCTCTTTATTTTCCCACGGGGATGGCACGTAAAATCAGTGTTTGCCGGAAGAATTTTGCAGCTGGGAAGGAATTTTCAATAAAGGGACGTGCGGTTAAGGCTTTAAAAAATATATATATATTAATGATTCATCTACTACTAAGGTGGGACGCAGTGGCTCAGTGCCTAAGACGCTGAGCTTGTCAATCAGAAAGTTCGGTGGTTCGAACCCCTAGCGCCCCATAACGGAGTGAGCTCCCGTTACTTGTCCCAGCTTCTGCCAACCTAGCAGTTCGAAAGCACGTAAAAAATGCAGGTAGAAAAATAGGATGGGAAGGTCACAGCGTTCCGTGCACCTTCGGCGTTGAGTCATGCCGGACACATGACCACGGACAGCGTCTTCGGACAGCGTTGGCTCTTCGGCTTTGAAACGGAGATGAGCACCGCCCCCCAGAGTCAGGAACGACTAGCACATATGTGCGAGGGGAACCTTTACCTTATTACTAAGGATGACACTTGCATGTTAGGTACAATAGGGGAATTCTCTGAAAAATGGCGTCTCGGTCTCAAAACTTTTCCAGTTCGGTTCTCCCCACATATGCTTGAACTTCATGGCTGAAGTCCTAATTCCCATCTTGGCTAGTAAGTTCCCAACATCTGGAGGATATCAGATTCGATTCACTCCTATTTTATAATTCCACGGGGCTAAGCATTTCTCTGCCCCGGCAGAACACAGCTATTTATTTGGGGCAGAGGCTGAGACTCACACACACACACACAAAAAGGATGGGCAGGTTGGAACATTTAACTCGAAAGAGATTATGTTTTTGAGCCACTGTGGAGGTTACTTCTGTTCAAAGATAAGTTGAGTATCAACTCTGAAGCGAACTTGACTGAGGACCTCTTGACGGCTTCATGGTTGCCACAAGGCAGAAGAGGGGACAGAAGAGGGGAAATAGATAGCTGGGTTTTGCGGTCAAAACAAAAAGTTTTTCTTGTGGGAACCAAGGTCATTCCAACAGGTGGCTTGAGAGAGGATGAGCAGAGTAACCAAGCAACAGGCCAGCACCTCTATTGGACAATGTTAGGGGGGAAATTCAGCCGGCTCTAACCGGCTTGCGCGAACCGGTAGGGCCAAATGTGCAAAGTTCTGACCGTCTACCATTATGTCCCTTTTTTGGGAACGATTTTCAGGCTCTGCGCACGTGTGAGCGCATGGGGCATGCTCACATTTGTGAACTGTTAAGGAAGGTAAGTGAATTTCACCCCTGGATAATGTGACTGATGACTTGGGGAAAGAGGGGAACTGTCGTTTAATTGGGTGAAAACCGTGCGAATTTTCAGAGTTGGTTTTCACCAGTTGTGCCAATATGATGTATCCAATAAATCTGTTCTTTGAGGAATCTGGTGTTCTGCTTTCAATAGGGGCGTTACTCGAAACGCTGAGTTTAAAACTCAAAAGGGGCCCTTGTTTCTTCTCTAATTTTTCCTGTCTGGTTTTGATTCTTGTTACTTGCAGGAGAAGGAGTGGCAGAACCTGAGGGCGGAGTGAAAAGGGGGATCAGCCTAGAATCCCTGCGTAGTCACAAGTGAACAACCTTCCTTGAATTCCGTTGACCCCTATCTAACTCCTAGCAGCAGCTGAGAAGATTCCCGTTCTCAATTCCTAGCATCGGTTGAGAAGATTCCTGCGGATGGACTTTTAGCAATAAAGTAGTTCAATTGGACTTTCCGCGTATGGAAAGGTTGATCTTTTGCGCCCAAAAGGTTAGCTTCGTACTTGGACCGAGGGACTGAATCATGTAACCTCTTTCAAAGTGGTGGCGGACGTATCTTAGCGGAGAAGCCAGAGAGCAGGTGGGACTTACCTGCAGGGTGTCCTGGGATCACAAGGCTGTTGGTGGGCAAGGCTGGAGGTGGGGGCGGCAGCGTGGGAGGGGTGGCGAACATGGCCGGATGATGCTGATGTTGGGACTGCGATCGGAGAGGGAAGTGCGAAGCGGCAAGGTTGGAGATGGAAAGGGGCACCACGGGGCCGGAGGAATGGTGGGGTGGGATCTGTGGGGAGAGAGAAAGGTGCTTGGGGAGGCTAATGCTTGTGGCGCTACTGGCACTGCTGCTTCTGCTGTGAAGAGAAACGGAAGAGAAGGGGTGGGGAAGAGAGAGAGAGAGGAGGAGAAGGAGAACATGGTTAGAGAAGGACCAGGTGGTCTACAAAACAACACCCTAATTCTTGAAAGCATCCCAACTCCCTTATCCCCATGTTTTTCCAGTGTGTGGACTAGCCTTCTTCTCTAACTTGAGGTTCTTCAAAATTAGAACTTCTGGACGCTTGTTGTTCCAGAACTCGGAGAGAAATGCTCCACCTGACAACTGAATCAGGTCCAGCATTAGCTGGGTGACCGCCTTCCTTGAACCTTCCTTCCGGTTCGATGAATCTCAGGTCCGCTCACTATCCCCAACTTGACGTTCTTCATGATATTTTATCCTCTACTCTGGCGGTTGACCATGATGTTCTTGAGGTCTTCCCTCAAGAGCAGAATGAGAAATATCCTCCACAGGTTTTGGTCTTATGATCACTCAGTCTCCTTGGCAGTTGCTTCCTCTACCTTAATCATATCCCCCCCACTTAACAGACCCACCAGGAGTTGGGAGAACCTGGAGGAACTCCCCTTTAATGGTGTCAAAACTCATCTGATTTTCAAGCATGGAGATGCATGGAGAAGGGTTTGCAAACCACAGGAAACCTTCACTGTCATGTTCCTGGTCTCACAAACTTTGAAGGATTTGCGATAGGAATCCAGAAAACGATTGTGGTGGAACCTCTGGCTGGAGGCCCTGATTAGGGGAGTTAAAGGACATTCCAGCTTAAGAGTTGATACGGGGAAGGAAATGTCCAATCCTTAGGTCCATATGTCCCTTTCCCAAGGGAATTTCTTATAAACGGTTAGATCAACAATCATATCTGATCCAATCTCAGAGCTGTTCTGGTTGCTTGCACCTGACAACGATTGTCCAAACCAGGGGTCGGTTTCAGTTACCTTCCCCTTACTGGTTCGTGGTCACGCCGGAAGTGTACGCTCCTGTCGCGCCCGGGTTAAAATCGTCTGCGCATGCGCAGGAGACTTTGTGCGTGCGCAGAGGGTTATTTTCCAGTAAATTTCGCTCCGGAGGACCGATTTCAAGCCAGAGGATCGTTTCGGGGGCATATCCAGCTGGCTCTTTACTGCCGATTTGGCGAGCGGGGGAAAATTTCCGCTACTGTAGAACCGGTAGCGGAAATTTCCCCCCTGCTCGCCGAACCGGTCCGAACCCGCAGCAACCCAACCCTTGAGTTGGGTGCTAAGTTGAAAGCACACAAAATACAAATACACACACACACACACACAAAGGCTGCAGAGAAGAGAGAGTTTCCAATCAACTTTGCGGCTGTGCCCACCTGATATTGATTCCGTTGTGGGCCACTTGGTGATGAACCTGGTAACCGAGAGGAGGGGGGATGTGACTCGGCAGTTGGGTCCGGAGCTCGGGCAACAACTGAGGTTGCGACTGTGGACGAGGCTGAGGTTGCGACTGTGGACGAGGCTGCGGCTGAGGGGTGAGCCTCGGAGGTGCTGGTGCTGAGATCAACGGTTCCTTTTTCAAGAGCGGGCTAGCCCGAGTGCTTGATGTGGCTAAGGAAGAGCTGGACGTCACAATCGTGGTGGCAGGTGGAGGGGTAGAGAGGGGTAGGATGAACGGCAGGTCTGTGTTCAGTTCCTGGCTGCGTTCTAACCCGGACACTTTAGGGAGGAGGTTTCCTGCTTTTGTTTCGACCTTGTCATTCGAGGTTGGACCTACAACAACAACAACACAACGGGGTCAGGGGAGAAAAGCAACAATTTACACGCAAGGTTATTCTCAGCTCAAGGAAGGAAAAAGTCGTGGCTGGAGATCCCCCTGGCTAGGAATGAAGTCCAACCCGTATGGAGAACATCCCATTATTCAAGCAAAGTTATTCTTCTTTTGTCGTTGTTATTGTTCCACTACAACTAGAGGTGGGTTTCGGCAGGTTCTGAGCAATTCTGGAGAACCGGTAGCGGACATTTGTAGTAGTTCGGAGAACCGGCAAATACCAACTCTGACTGGCCCTGCCCCCAATCTATTCTCTGCCTCCCGAGTCCCAGCTGATCAGGAAGAAATGGGGATTTTGCAGTATCCTTCCCCCAGGAGTGGGGAGGGAATGGAGATTTTGCAGTATCCTTCCCCTGCCACGCCCAACAAGCCACACCCACAGAACCAGTAGTAAAAAAAAATTGGATTTCACCACTGCTTTCCCCCCCTCAAACATTTCTGATTTGCACCTGAGCCTGTGGACCTGGGCATGACATACATCTCATCTCCAGACTGTGTAGATAATTGGTTGAATGACATCTAGTTGCTATGTGTTTTATTTTATTTTTTTAAAGAAATATTGTGTATTTTATGTCCCTCTGGGGCCAGAGACAGCATAACAGTCAACTTTTCCCCTCCCAGAACTGTGCCTCACAACCTCTCATCCGAAACAGCTGTCCATTCCTTCCCGTAATGATAGGACTGGCTGCACAATTAACACCAATTAGGATTTGACCCTGTGAAAATGATAGAAAATTACCTTGTGTCAAGTATTTTGACTGAGATGTGGAAGCAAAGAGGCGTAAACTTCCAATTTCCCATGCTCCGCTTAAACCCGGTGGAAACTTCCTTCTACGCAACATGGCACAACTGTTAAAGAATCGTTATCCTATCCTAGGACCGAAGCCATTTCAAACAGTTGACTTCTTCCGAATAGTGAAGATTATTGACCATATCCAGTATCCTCTCGAGTTTAATCCTGATGGGGTGTTTTTTTCTCTCCTCTTGACCTTTCTATAGCTTAACAGAAACCCAGCATTACACTGCCACACTCGGCACTAAGTAGCAGTTAGGTATTGACATTTTCATCATTTGTACCCTAGAAAATCTCAACTCCCTGCCAGAGCTCTCAAAGTAAGCATTGAAATTTGCAAGGAGAGAGAGAGACAGAGAGAGAGAGAGAGAGACAGAGACAGAGAGAGACAGAGACAGAGACAGAGACAGAGACAGAGACAGAGAGAGAGAGAGGACTTTGCTAGTTATGTTGGATGCAATGATTGAATCTTCTCAGCAGTATCTCCTATTAGCTGAAGTTTGCCAGGCAGCAGGAAAACTAATAAAAAAAAGTGTGATAATATAAATTGGCTGGACTGGGAGTGAACAAAGATGCCTCACATTAATGACAGCTTATTTTACAGATGTTGCTCAGCTGGTAGAAAACAGATTTACACTCAGCAGCTCTTTGCAGCACAAATATTAGCGTGGAATCGTGCCATATTAGCATCTTTGGCTTCTATTCCAATATTAATTGATTGCTTTCAATAACAGTTCTTTTTTTTTTCCTGGCAAGAAAGTGGCTTCTGGACTGAAAGAGATTCCTTTATACATGAATCAGCAAATTGGAAAAAGTCCGCTCCATCCAATAGAGTGTCATTGGGTAAGTGTTTACCTTGCTTTTCAACCTTCCCTTCAACAACTATCTTCTAAGACAGATCAGGCTGATAAAGAATGACTAACCCAAGGACATTGATGAATGGACGAATCTGGTTCAAAGTTCAAATCCAATCAATTCTCCATATGAACACTAGATGGCAGCCAAGAAATAGAGCGAGAGTTTTAACTCTTTGCTGTCATCTAGTGGCACCTCTGAATTATTGCACCTCTTAACTATCAAGCACATTATGGACAATGTTTTAATGCCAATGTAATGTTCTGGTAGATAATAGAAAGTGTGCATCCATCTAAATTCTCTACAACAAAGCTAGTCTCACCAAGCCAAGCCAGTCAATCTAGATACAACTCATGCTCTCCTCTCCATACTGTTAAAATAAAAATTAAAAATGTCAGACCATCCAAGTGACATATAGAGTTAGACCTACTGCCCTTTGCCCTTCTATGCCCTGCATATCCAGCTCCTCATTAGCCACATTATTAACTCATGGATCAGAGAGTGCTACCTAGTCCAATCAGCTTAGAAACATTCTTTACTTGTATGGGCTTTCTACGCATATATTACAGAAAACATTTCATATTTTAAAGCATTTTGCTTCTAATCTACACTATCTTTGGGTGGGATGCAGGGATGAAAGGCATTTTTGGTGCAGGCAGGCAGGTGATCAACATAATTGCAAGTCCAGTGGGAGTAGGTTGGTTGTTCTTTTTTCCCCCCTTGCTGTACACTCTTCCCTTCCTATGTCACCTTTGATTGACCCCTTTGGCTCTCCCTCCAATTAAAATTAAGCTTAGCTCTGCAAAAGTTTTTTTCCCTAGCAATTTGGGGGTAACATAGTGGCTGGATCCACACATTGCGCTAAGGCCCTGTTAACTGTGGCTTGTTGGCGTCATCACAATTGACTGGGTTTGTACCATGCTATGCCTTACAGTAAACTTTTTAAACAGGGGGCCAATTCACAGACCCTCAGACTGTTGGGGGCATGACTGGCTGGGTGGGTGTGGCTAGGTGGTCATGTGACTGGGTGGGTGTGGCCAATGTAACAGTTCATTAAACAATGCACACAAATTAAACTTTCATTTGTTTTGCTCCTGGGGGCATTTTATTTGCTTTTGTTTGCATGTTGTTCTTTAGGTTGACTTTTCTTTTTATAGAACATTTTTTCAGTTGTTTAACAGTTTAGTGGTTCCCTTCAGGAAACTCAGCTTTGCAGCAATTCTTCTCAGCCTCAAGGAGCTTGAGAAATCTCTCTCTCTGTGTGTCTTCTTTCTGTTTTTCTCTCTTTCTGACTCTCTTTCTCTGTCTGTCTGTCTCTCTTTATCTTCTGGAGGCGGGGAGGTGAAAAATCGGCTGTTATTGCCCATTGTTTGGCTTCTGTGTGCCCCATTTTTCACCTCCCCTGCCTCCAGAAGCATTCTGCAGCCCAAAAACATGCAAAAATGGCCTGGTTTTTTGCCCAAAAATGGGCCGTTTTCACCCATTTTGTTTGTGCCTCCTGTGGCATCTATGCACCACATTTTTCGTATCCAGAACATTTCTGCAGGCTAAAATTGTTGGCCTTACTTTTCAGTTCCAGCCCGCGGGGCCTGCAAAGGTAAGTCCTGTGCTCAGCCGAAGGGTGGGCAGGGCGATGTGGGCGGGGCAGCCTCATGGTCATGCGCGGGCCAGATTAATGGCTTCGGCAGGCTGCATGCGGACCGTGGGCTGTAGTTTGAGGACCCATGCCTTACAGGTAATGGAATTCCCTATGGATTTTACTCTGCTAGTCATTGCTGACCATAGGGGGCAGTCTTCATTTCCATTTCAAGGGCCATTGTGGAATAGAATAAAATGATACCTTTATTGTCACATTGAATGTACACTAATCGACATACATTAAAGTGAAATTTTGTTGCATACAGCTCCTCAAAGGGTCACCACATCCAATACACTACATAATATAACAGAATAAATAAATACCGATAAATACAGAATTATGCATATACCCACATATATTATATGTCACAGAGAAATAAAACAGTCTAGTTTGGATGCATATCTGTACATGGCGAGAGAATCTTGCGAGTTTACCAGACAGATGGCCTAGGGAACAAAGCTGTTACAGAATCATGTAGTCCTGCTAGAAATACTTTGAAACCTCCTCCCAGAGGGGAGCAACAGAAACAGGTCATAATGTGGGTGTGTGGGGTCTTTAACAATGCTTTGAGCTCTAAGCCCATAGCGCTTACAAGCAGCATCCTGAATACCAGGAAGTGAGCTTCTTATGATCTTCTCGGCTGCCCTTACCACTCTCTGTATGGACTTTCTATCTGAGGCACTGCTGCCACCAAACCAGATGGTGATGCAATTTGTTAAGACACTCTCCGTCGCGCCTCTATAAAAAGTAGCCAGGACAGAAGGAGAAAGATGTGGTCTCCTCATCCGATGCAGGAAATACAGATGCTGGTTTGTAGGCTTCACTAAGGATGATGTGTGGAGAGGCCAATTGAGCCTGGGTTTAAAAGCATTAGTGCTTGAGAATGGTGCAACAGCTGTACACCAATTCAAGAAGAGGTAGAAGCAGAGGTGGGTTCCTACCGGTTCCATCCAGTTCTATAGAACCAGTAATAACCTGGCGATAACGTCACAGAGCCGGTCCCATTGGTGTCTCTGTGGGTGCCACCATCTTGGATTTTTTATTGCTTCACACACACGTAGCCCGACCCTGGGTGAACTGGCAGCAAAAACATCTGGATCTCACCCCTGGGTAGAAGGACGCACTGTCACCAGTTGTATAACAGTGGAAGATAAGGTGGATGCTTACTCCATGATTGCATCCTTTGTCTGATTCAGAAGAGAACAGAATAGATTAAAAATTATACTAGGTAGCAACACTTAGTAAATCTTTGTCAAGCCATCAAAGCTAAGTATCAGTGTTTCAGTCCAAGAGACACCCCACACACACACTAATTAGTCTAAGAAAATGGCAAAGACAGTAACAAAACCAGGAAAACTGCATGGATGTTTCTAAAACATTCTGAACAAATGAGCATAGCTTAAGTGACCATTCACATTATAAATAACAAGGAACTGAACTGCATTTGAGTTGTAGTTTTAAGATACAAGCAGTGGACCACTGTAATTGATATCTTGTTTACTTTCTTCGGTACTCAACTGGAGCTCCATTTCAAGAACCCAAGTCTTTGAAGAAGCAATTGTAGTATCTGCAAGTGGTTGTGTTTTAATGATGAAACTAAGCTCATGGTGGAAAACTGGCCAGACATTTTTTTTCAGGGTAAAATGATATCATTAGACGAGGTTGAATGGAAGTAAAGAATGGGCTCCCCCAAAGATTATTTCTAAAGAATCCCTGAAAACTTTCAAATATCCTTCCTTCCTTCCTTCCTTCCTTCCTCCCTTTTCTGTCCCTCCCTTTTCTGCAGAAAAAAATAATTACTGCCAACCTGCCTTCCATTGAGAACCTGTGCATTGCACGAGTCAAACAGAGGGCCATGAAAATATTTACTGACCCCTCGCATCCTGGACATAAATTGTATCAACTCCTATCCTCAAAACAATGCTATAGAGCAATACACACCAAGACAACTAGACACAAGAACATTTTTCCCCGAACGCTATCACTCTGCTAAACCAATAATTCAATACTGTCAAACTCGTTAATAAGACTGCATTACTATTACTATTAGTCTTCTCATCATTCCTATCACCATCTCCTCCCACTTATGACTGTAGGACTGTAACTTGTTGCTTGTATCCTTACGACCTTTATTGATATTGTTTCCTGATTGCTTATTTGTACCCTATGACTATCATTACGTGTCGTACCTTATGATTCTTGACGGATGTATCTTATCTTTTTATGTACACTGAGAGCACATGCACCAAAGACAAATTCCTTGTGTGTCTAATCATACTTGGCTAATAAAGAATTATATTCTATCTATTCTATTCTATTCCATTACACATGGCAAACTGTTTTGTGATAACAACCAGCTAAAATGGGGAAAGAGTTGGAACTCACATCGTAAAGGATGACCAATCCCATGAATAAGGAAGGAAAATAGTAGATTGCTCCCAAGCTGGAAAACAATTAGAAAAAATAATATCAGGGCACATTGAACAGCAGAAGTGGAAATCCAGAACTTCTAAAGCTAGAGGGGTATACAAAGATCATCTAGTCAATCTCACAGAGGTGCAAGACATCCACTACTCCAACAGCCCTCACATCTACCTTCTGAAACAGTGAAAAACCTTTCCACATTGTCATGTTTCTTCTACTTCAACCCAGGGATGGGCTTCAAAAAAATTAGCAAGGGGTTCTCTGCCCAGTTGCTGTGTGGGCATGGCAATGGTGGGCGTGGCCTAGTTGGCCTCCTACACCACAATGAGGGAGGGGTGTTTTTGCCCTCCCAGGGCTCCAGAGGTTTTTCTCAAGCCTCCAGGAGGGCGAAAACGCCCTCCCAGGGCCCTGGAGGCACTCTGGAGGCCAGAAACGGGTCCTTTTCCAGCCTTCCCAAACTTCCAGTAGGCCCATTTTTCACCCTCCCCAAGCCTCCACACGTGCCCTGTATTTACCTGCATCCAAAACGGGCCATGTGGGGACTCCTTGGAGGGGTGGGCAGAGCCAGCCAGGAGTGGGATTTGGGGGTTCTCCGAACTGCACAGAATCTTAGCTAGAGATTCTCATGAAGCCCTGCGAACCCCCAGCAGTCCATCCCAAATTCAACCTTCTTGGTCCAGATTCTGATCTCTGGAACTATTGAACAGATTTTCAATATGTCCCGTCTGATCCCAACTAAAGCAAGCACACTTGAGACCTGCCAATGTCTCATTGCAAAACGTTATTGAGTACATCATTTCAGCACTATTGAAGGCAAAACCAGTTCTACTTAATTCCCATGCAAACCACATACGGTAGTTATAACATAGAATTCCCCCTCCCTCCTATTAGTGCAGGTCACATTGTCTAATTGACTGTCATTGCATTGTTATGAGAAAAACTCTCTGGTTTTGGCCAACACCTGCTGATGTGTCCTTGGCTCTCACTGCTCTCCAGTCTGAAGCCTGCATTCCTTCTCACCTTTCCCTCCCCTCTTGTCCTTTGGCACGTTGAGAAGCAATAACTGTTGCAACAGTATAAGTGGGCTTCGAGCTTGACAGAGATCTCTTCTCTTTCCTGAATGTATTATGTAAATACTGAAAATACCGATAGCCCTTGACTTATAACAGTTCATTTAGTGACATTTGAAGTACCAACAACACTGAAAAAGTGTTCAGCAGAGTGATGGCACGGGAGGGGGTGCAAACTATCTTTGTATCTAGTAATTTTGGCATTTTAGGTATGTCCTTCTAAAATCATTCACAATCAGGGTGAATAAAATGATTTTTAAAATAAAAATTGATTTTTTAAAATTGGATTTTTTAAAATTTAAATCGGATTTATTTTATTTTATCAAATTTATTTTAATAAAATTCTTTTGGAGCAAAAATCGATCTAAGGATAGTTTTCTATTTAAGATACATTACTAGTTTGGTTTATTCAGCATGAAATGGAGCTTAGTTATGTAGTATGAGGCTGTGTATATTCTGCAGTATTTACATTTTTGGTAAACTCATTCAATGAGTCCATGTTCTGTCAGCTGAGATAACATGCACTGCATTGATGCATTCACACAATTTCCTAGTAAATCATGAGATTAAACCATAAAACAAAGTTCAGGAATATTCCTGTATCCCATTGTTTTGCAAATCTATGTACACTACAAACTGCAAGATTGTTTGAAGAGAAATTTATCTGTACCACCAGGCCCTTAAGTGTGAGGAAGAAGGGCAAGCAGTAAAAATGAAACTGAAACCTTCTAAGCAGCTTATAAATATAATATGAAAGAGCACCTGACATCTCAGATCCAGCATTGCAGTGCCTGTTAGCGGGCATCCACTCATTTGCTGCCTACCACGTCCCTCACCTTGTGGTGTCAATGCTGCATCACCAGCCATCCCATTCAAGTGAATGGGACTGTCAGTGAGAAAAGACCTTGGCAACTCTAAGACTTGTGGACTTCAACTCCCAGAGTTCCTCAGTCTTTGCTCAGCCTTTGCTGGCTGAGGAACTCTGGGAGTCTTAAAGTTGCCAAGGGTGGAGATCCCTGCGCTAAAGGTATCTGGATAGAGCCTAGCTAGAATTAAATTTGGAAAGAGAAGCAAAGGAAAACCAAAAAGATGGAATCAACCTTTAAGAAAAGGAC
>JANHFT010008337.1:260821-271067 GCA_032467955.1 Pseudoxenodon macrops | reverse complement strand
TTATCCTCTGAAGTCCGTGTCTGTCTTGTTGGGTTGCAGAACCAAACCAGACAGTTATGGAGGCGCAGATGACAGACATCTACAGGTATGGTTCGCCTGCAAAGGAGAACTGCTGTCTTCCTTGCTTGTCCTTCCTGGATGCTTTGGCTGTTTGCCGGTTTGCCAAGACACCGGACTAGGTGCAGGGCGATGTAATTGAAGTCAGAGAAGAGAAGATTAGTGGCTGAGTTGGGGGGTGGGAGTAGGGGTGTTGCTGGGCTGATATTGTTTGTTTGCAGGGATTAGTTTGGCTGCTGAACAGAATGTTCTTGCTTTCATAATTTTGTTTGTCTTTGGGAAGCAAAACAAAGCCCCATGGCCTTGTTTGATCTCTTTCTAGGTAAATCAGTTTTCCCACTTCGAGATACAGCAGCAAACGGCTTCTTCCTTTGCTTGAGAAGGAAGAGCAGCATTTTTTCTTCTTCTTCTGACAACACCAACGAAAATGGACCTTCGTACCTTACGCCACCACCTCTGGGTTTGTTGGAGGGCAAAACCCCATCGTGCTGTAGAGAGAACGTCTCACCTTTAAGAGTGATTATGGACACTGTAGTCCTGTGCATCTGATTTGTGCAATAGAGCCAGGATGACAAGGAGAAATGGATCTCTGCAAATTCTTTAGGTGCTGGATATAGGAGGGGTCCTTGGTGCTTTCTCTGAGCCCGGTTGTTTTCTGGAAGACGTTTCATGATCCAACTAGGTAGCGTCATCAGTGCTAGAAGGGAGTGGATTTTGAGAGGAGAAGGAGGAGGAAGAGGAGGAGGAGGAGGAAGAGGAGGAGGAGAAAGAGGAGAAGGAGGATTGTTCTTGGTGCTTTCTCTGAGCTCAGTTGTTTTCTGGCAGATGTTTCATGATCCAACTAGGTAGCATCATCTGCTAAAAGGGAGTGGATTTTGAGAGGAGGAGGAAGCAGAAGAGGAGGAGGAAGAAGAGGAGGAGGAAGAGGAGGAAGAGGAGGAGGAGGAAGAGGAAGAGGAGGAGGAGGATTGTTCTTGGTGCTCTCTGAGCTTGGTTGTTTTCTTGCAGACATTTCATGATCCAACTAGGTAACATCATCAGTGCTAGAAGGGAGTGGATTTTGAGAGGAGGAGGAGGAAGAGGAGGATTGTTCTTGGTGCTCTCTGAGCTTGGTTGTTTTCTTGCAGTTGTTTCATTACCCAAACTACATAACATCATAACTGCATGGATGATATTTGGAACGCTGACAGACCCCTCATTTCAACCCTGAGCTACAAATATTCTCTTTTATTGGTACTAGATATATTCCTACGTGAATTGGCCTGCAGTAATTTACAGCCTGCCATAAGGGCTGCCATCTTATTTCAGCTAATAGATAATGCAGCTAATCTCTATTTTTCCGAATTCTGTGATATAGCTTCACTCTCAAACGCTGCATATACTTGATCAAGTTATTTAAAAGTATTCATATAAATGATTAATGCATAAGGAAAGTGGCATGGCCGTATGCAAAAAAAACACCTCCATGCAAATTGCCTGTGCTGAGCTGCATACAAAATGAGGGTGCGTTTGTTTTAAACAGTCACAATCTAAAGAACAAAAAAAGAAGAACATAGTTAGTTTTGAGCACAATCTGGTTATAGACAGAGAGAGCTGTATATCTTGACACCAGTTGAAACACAGATTTGAGCAACATGCCTGGGATAGGAAGGATACAACCCTAGCCACTTATTTTGCACAACATAAATTGGACATAAATTGTTTCAACTCCTACCCTCAAAACGACTCTGTAGAGCACTGCACACCAAGACAACTAGACACAAGGACAGTTTTTTCCCCAACGCCATCACTCTGCTAAACAAATAATTCCCTCTTCACTGTCAAACTATTTATTAAGACTGCATTACTGTTACTATTAATCTTCTCATCGTTCTTATCACCCATCTCCTCCCACTTACGACTGCAAGACCGTAACTTGTTGCTTGTATCCTTACAATTTATATTGATTGTTTCTTAGTATGATTTGATTGCTTATTTGTACCCTATGACTATCATTGAGTGTTGTACCTTATGATTCTTGATGAACGTATATTTTCTTTTATGTACACTGAGAGCACATGCACCAAAGACAAATTCCTTGTGTGTCCAATCACACTTGACCAATAAAAGAATTCTATTCTATTCTATTCTAATTCTATTCATTCTTTTTTCTATTCTATTCTATTCTATTCATTCTTTATTCTATTCTATTCATTCTTTATTCTATTCTATTCTATCCATTTCAGAATGCCAGAGAAACAGGGTGCAATAAGCATAAAACCATATCTTGTTACTTATTAGCAGTTCTGTCTATGCATTAAGGATTCCTCCTTCTAACTTCCTCTGAATTTTTTTTGAGTGGGTGGGTGGGATAGACAATAGGGCCCCCACAGCAGCTCCCTTGATGCAGGCAAGTCTTGCTACTCCACTGTCGGATTTTATTTTAAAGGTGTTGAGACTCTAGAAAGGGTGCAGAGAAGAGCAACAAAGATGAATAGGGAACTGGAGGCTAAGTATATATGAAGAACAGGAATTGGGTATGTCCAGTTTAATGAAAAGAAGGACCAGGGATGACATGATAGCAGCATTCCAATATCCAAGGGGTTGGCCCAAAGAAGAGGGAGTCAAGCTATTCTCCAAAGCACTTTAAGGCAAGACAAGAAAAAATGTTGTTGTACTTTCCCTCTTCTTTCCCTTTCCATCAATTTCGTTTTCTTTATTCTATTCAATTAAATAAACTGTGAAAGAATATAAACTCAGCCTGGGGAAAGAGATACTCAAACGGTGAAGGGAGGAAGAGCTTTAGAAACGATGACTCCGTCCCGAGAAAGAGGAAAGCGTAAGAAAGAAGCTCAAGAACACCCAGTCTTGATTTTGTTTGGTAGCAGAAACTCTGAACCGCTTTCCAAATTCGATTATTCAACTCTAAAGGTTCTTCCTGGAGTCTCTGCTGCTTCTGTTTCTTGACCTTGTGATTTGGGTTAATGTCAGCGTTCCAAATAGCATCCAGAACTAAATCAGAGTCCAAGGCAAAGCATTCCTCAAAGTTCCAATTTATTAAGAGAGACATGTTGGCACGTCTGTGAAAACTCAAATCTGAAGATTCCCAGGTTTCCACCCCCCAATTGAAGTTCAAGATCTTACCCCCCACACACCCACAAGTTCATCACATGGTCCAATCATCCACTGCCATGCTAACAGCTTTGCCCATCCAGTCAGGTGCAGAGACAAAAGATGACCTTGACTTTCTAGAAAGAATTTTGTTATGGCTACATATCCCCAACTCCGTACTATTCCCCCTCCCATTTTCCCACAGTAGAAAATGCATAGTAAAATAATAGAAAGTGTGGCAGGCCAAAGATCCAAAAGAAATATGATTGTAGGCTTGACAGACCTCCTTTGAAAGACTGAGTTCAATCTTGAAAGCCTATCACAGTTTCTATCCCATCCGTGGTATTTGCCGGTTCTTCGAACTACTCAAAATTTCCGCTAACGGTTCTCTAGAACCTGTCAGGATTTGCTGAATTTCACCCCTGCATTGAAGCCTCCAGAGTCCAGACCCTTAGTCATCTTTGTTGCTCTTCTCTGTGTTCTTTCTAGGGTATGTTTATTCATATTTTCTATGAACTTCTCCGTGGTCGCATGATCAAAATTCAGATGTTTGGCAACTGACTCCTATTTATGACGGTTGCAGTGTCCCCAGGGGTCAAGAGATCCCCTTTTGTGACCTTCTGACAAGCAAAAGCAATTGGGGAAGCCAGATTTCACTTCACAACGGTGCTTCTAACAACACCTGCGCTGATTGACTTGACAGCTGTGGCAAGAAAGGTTGCAGAATGTAGAATCTTAGCAAGATTCTGAAGGCAAATTGGCTTCAATCCAGTCTCAACCTGATGGTTTGGGTTATAAACACACTTCATAACTGCCTCACTTAGCAACAGAAACGTTGGGCTCGATTGTGGTCCTAAGTCGAGGGCTGACCTGTATTTATTTTCTGAGCAGAATACGACATTCCTGCCGATATTCAGCCCATTGTGCCAAACTCTCCCATAGTTTTCCTGTAAGAAAGTTGGATTAGCACAGTGATGGCTAACCTTTTTGTCGTCATGTGCCAAACATGGGGGGTGTCGTGCGTGAGTGCCCATACCCATAATTCAATTTGTCCTGCCTCCTGTGCATACGCGCATGACACACGCACATCACCACCCTCTGCTTCCCTTGCTTTTGGCATGCAATGGCATGGCGGATTTTTCACCCTCCCCAGCCTCCAGAGGCTTTCCAGGATCCTGGGAAGGGCAAAAATGGCCTCTCCCATCCCCCGGAGGCTCTCCGGAGGCCAGAAATGCCCTCCCAGAGCCTCCATGCTAGCCGTTTATTTACCTCAAAATGGGCCGCGTGGAGACTTCTGTGAGGGGAGTGGGTCGCAAATCAGCTGGCAAGCGCTGGAACTGATCTACAGCAATGGCTCCCGTGCCAGCAGACATGGCTCCGCATGCCACCTGTGGCACACGTGCCGTAAGTTCGCCATCATGGGATTAGCATCTTGGAAGTCAACACCTGTCCTGGAACATCTTTAGGTTTGTAGTACCTAAGAAGTGCAGAGAAAAGCTACAGAAATGGTCAGGGGGGCTGAAGGCTAAAACACCTGAAGAACGGTTGCAGGGATTGTCTAGGTCTAGTTCAGGGGTGTCAAACTCACGACCCGTGGGCCGGATGTGTCATGCGCTAGCCACGCGCACCCCTGGTTTAGCAAAGGGGGAAAAAGTTGTGATATGTCACGTGACAACGACGTGACGATGTGAGATTGACACCCCCTGGACTCTAGTTTAATGAAAGGAGGGACGAGGGGTGACATGATAGCCATGTTCCAATATTTGGGAGGCTGCCCCAAAGAAGAGGGAGTCAAGCTATTCTCCAAAGCACCTGAGGGCAGGGCAAGAATCAATGGGTGGAAACTAACCAAGGAGAGAAGCAACTTAGAACTAAGGAGAAATTTCCTGACAGTGAGAACAATTAATCAGTGGAACAACTTGCCTCCAGAAGTTGTAAATGCTCCAACACTGGAAGTTTTTAAGAAGAGGTTGGATAACCATTTGTCTGAAGTGGTGTAGGGTTTCCCGCCTTGGCAGAGGGTTGGACTAGAAGACCTCCAAGGTCCCTTCCAACTCTGTTATTCTATTCTAGTCTAACTAGGGGGGGAAAAGGAGGCAAAGATGATACCAACAGTGATAAGCGCTTTGCGTAGAATCCCAAAACATCTGGAGTGTCACTTGTCTAGCATCTACATTGACAAAACCACTATCGGTCAATCACACAAGGCAACCTTTACTCCGAACAGCTTACAATCTTGCAACGATAACCAACTAACACCAACCAGCCACCACATCTGGCTATCCCAGGTCCTTGGGAAGGACTCGATGAGTGAATAAAAAGGCCATACCCAGTCTAAACATCTGGCTGACTGCACCAGCAACTATAATTACAACGGTAAGGAACCCAAATGGGGGCGGGTGGGTTTGATACGTTATTTGTAGGCTCTGGTTGGGAACCCCCCAAAGAGAACAATAAGCTGGGTAAAATATATATATACTACATTGTAAAGTCGATCCAGACCTGAGATCGGCTTAGAAATGCTCCTAACACTGAGAATTATTATTATTATTTTGTTATGGTTCATTATGCGAGTAAGCCAGCATCGAGTGGAAAAAATATATATTTGCCAGTGCTTCCCCCACCCCCATAACGCTGATTTTGGGCTGTCCTGCTTTAGACCCCCAAAATGTTCTCCATCTGTGGTTCTTTCAAGTTTGAAAAGAGAAAGCAGATGACTGGTTTGGGTTAAGGATAAACATATCAATCACGCACTGGTGCGCATACGCACAAAACATGTGCTAATATTCACAGATCACCCTTCAGATGCCAGTAAGAGAAGGAGGGGATCGGTGGCGCTTAAGGGCGAAACAGGGAAAACGGGAACGAATGCCTGTTTTTCTTTTTTTTCTTTTTTCACGAAACAAAACTTCAGTGGGATCATGGTTTTTTCCCCCTCTTCCTGGTGACAGGTATTCAGCTCTTGTCAGCTAGCCATACCCTTCCTGGGATTCGAACCTGGGCTACTAGCATATTAAAGGTAAAGGTTCCCCTTGCACATATGTGCAAGTTGTTCCTGACTCTAGGGGGCAGTGCTCATCTCTGTTTCAAAGCCAAAGAGCCAGCGCTGTCCAAAGACGTCTCCGTGGTCATGTGGCCGGCATGACTCAACGTCGAAGGCGCACAGAACGCTGTTACCTTCCCACCACTTTTCTACTTGCATTGTTTACGTGCTTTCGAACTGCTAGGTTGGCAGAAGCTGGGACAAGTAACAGGAGCTCACCCCGTTATGCGGCGGTAGGGATTCGAACCACTGAACTGCCGACTTTTCTGATCGACAAGCTCAGCGTGTTAGCCACTGAGCCACCGCATCCCACTGAAACAGAAAGAACTGAACAGAAAGAAGGCATCAAATAGTAGGAGATAGGAAGGGCCAAAGGTCAAAACTGGCAAGATGGTGGACGCCGTGGATGTCATATTGTCTGCTTTGTCCACCTCCAGATATCACTGATTTGCAAGAGGGGATTTCACAAGTGCAAAAAAACAAAAACATCAAATTCCTGAGCAGCACGTTTTCTTACACAAACGTCTTTCTCCAACTTTGCCACAGTAAAGACAAATCTGGCTATTTCCTTTCTCTTTTTCCTTTAGTACAAGGCTTCCTAATCCCTGGTCTGGCACTGGGGCCACGGCATGCCAGAAACTGGGCCGTGCAAACAAACGAAGTCCCATTCGTGGGATGCAGGCAACACACGAAGAAACACCCCCTCTGGTCCGCAGAAAATCTGTCTCCACGGAACCAGTCCCTGGTGCCCAAAAGATTGGGGACCACTGATTTCGTAAAGAAATCTTATAACAGAAAGTATCAACCTTCATTAGTTTTTGACTGAGCAGCCAAAGAAATTTCTTCTTTTTCCTTCCAATTAAAGCTCTGTTATAGTTCCGCAGGCATAGGTCAATTCAATCAGTTTTGGAGCATTCCCAGAAGTGAACGGATGAAATGACCCTCAACTAAAGGATGCCCTGAAGTGCACCATATTGGGCTTGCATGCCGACGGCTTCTCTGAGACTTTGCCAATTCAGACAGAGCTACTGGAAAGGCAAATTGGCCACAAGAGCGATTAGCACATTGACGCCAACAAGCCAGAATTTTTATTGGTTTGGAAGGCATGAAGCTTCGCTTTTCCAACTCTTTCATTCTTTCTCAGCCTGCGTATTTTCCACGCTGGTTTAAAAGTCACAGATGATCCACTAGCTCAGGGGTGTCAAACTCAATTTCATTGAGGGTCGCCTATTGAACCGGAATTATACTATAATTATTTATGTAAAAACTCCTATCGCCGACCATAACTTTCCGTGCCTCTTTTAGACGTTCTATGCTCTACGTAGAGAACGTAGATTATCTCTTAATAATAATCATGACTATCCCGTTCCAAATGGTGTCCCTTGGTTTGGTACAGCCCGTGAAACCCTCTATCCTTCCGTTCCAGGCATACAGTCCTGCTTTTCACGGCCATTATTGCTACCCCTCCTCTCTTGCTCTTTCCAAGACCACTGGTTACTCTTTCAGGTACCTCTCAACGGCCCGGAACCATCCCTCATTCCCAGCTTTTAAAGAAAAAGTGTTTGACCTTGTAGGGCCGGTGTGTCTGTGGCCATGGTGGACGTGACCATCACTCATGTCGGGGGGCACCAAGTGCTAAGGCAGAACTTCTCTGAGGCTGAACCTCACTCTCATTATAATCTTCCTTCCTTCCTTCCTTCCTTTCTTCCTTCCTCCTCTTCTTTTTCTTCCCTCTTCATTCTCCTTTCTTCTTCCTTCCCATCTTTCCTTATTTTTCCTTCCTTTGTCACTTCCCATTTTTCCTTCTTTGTCTTTCCCTTTCTCCTTTCCTGTCCCTTCTGGCATGCTCAAATGCAAAAGGGGAAACATTTCTCCTTTCTTTTGTTTTTAGTTTGTTTTGATAGCCCTCTGCCAGCAAAAAATGGAGCCCAGGGACCTACGCGTGGCTCCCCCGGGTGCCCCCTTTTTGCCCGAGATGGCCTTTAGCAGCCCTCTGCCAGCGAAAATGCAATGCGGGTGGAGACACACACACCCCCGAGCTCCGTTTTCGTTGGCAGAGGCACCATGGGGCAGTCCTTTGCTGTTTCCAGGCCAGTCCTATAGGCCAGTTCTAAGCATCCCACAGGCCAGATCCGGCCCGTGGGCCTTGAGTTTGACACCCCTGAACTAGCTGCTAGGAGATGAGAAATCGCCTCCTTGTGATTCTCTGCCTTCCTGGGGCATGTTGTGACTTAGCAAGGAACACATTGCCAACCATTGCTGAAAGATTCAGAGCCTGGAGGTCAGTTCTAAACTAGCTTTGTCACTGCTTGTGGAGCTGGGCCAATCTTAAAGGACAGTGCAGGAGCATCTGATCTCTTGGACAGAATCAAAGTTTCATTCATTTGCCTTGCAGTTTCTTAATAGTAAATGAAAGCAGTCACAAAGTTGTCTTATACATCATTAATCATCTCCCTACCGGCAGGAACAAAAATTGGTGATATTCCAAATTGCCTCCACATTATAGCACATTATGTATAAAACAGTGGTGCTCTTTCAAAAATGATAGCATGGTAGATTTATTATAGAAAAGAGGTTGTTTGATCAGCCTATTTTAGCCTTTAAAGAAGTCCATTAAACTATAGAAGGGAAATGTGTTAATGGTTTCCACCTCGCTTCCTAGCTAGTTAAAGAAGGGTTTATTTCAATGATGACACTGTTCATGCTAAACTGCGATGGGCCTACCAGTGTTTGGTTGATAAAGTCAAAATTGGTCGGGTTACTACATTGTGCTATCCAAAACCTGTCTTATAAACCAAAATTTGTAGGTTCGCACAAGCTTACTGCAAAGAAAAACAGATATATTTTGGCTTAGCAATGAACCCATTATTGTAAGCACTCCCAGTTGACCATACTTCATATATTTCATTCAGCCTTTCTAGCCTGATGCCTTCCAGACATTTGGACTAAAAAAGTGAACTCTCCCTTGAGTGAAATGCAATTTCTCCAAATCCAGAATTTTAAGCCAGCCTAGCTGTTGGCCACACTTGTTCTTTTCCCCAGTGCAATGCCCACCATATGCCTTGTAACTTCAACTCTCTAGGTTTCGGTGAGAATTTTGGATGTGTAGCTTCAACACATCTGAAGAGCACTAGGATAAGAGAGAGAGTAGGGATGGGTTCCACTTACCTTCCCTACCGGTTTGGGGTCACGCCAGAAGTGCACGTTTTGCGCATGCACCCCCGCTCTACTCGCGTGCACGCCCCCATTGCTCCCAGGTTAAAATCATCTGTGCATGCGCAGGAGGCTTTGTGCATGTGCAGAGGGTTATTTTCAAATAATTTTTGCTCCGGTGGACAGATTTCAAGCCGTGGGCGTGTCCAGCTGGCGGTCGCTGCCGGATTGGTGAGCAGGGTAACATTCCCACTTCCGGTTCTAGTGAACCGGTCTGAACTGGCAGGAGAGAAAGAAAGACAGAGACAGAGACAGACAGACAGACAGAGAGGCTGCAAACAAAAACTACAGAAGCAGAGGCAAATAGAGAGTTAAGTGGCTTGGAGTGAAGGATGAGATGTCTCTCCAAAATAATCAGATTACACACAGTTCTGTTTTTGAATACCTCACCTCACCATTGCTCATACGTCATTTATGTGGCTGTCTCCCTCTGCACAATGGTGGAGACATATTTCTGTCTCTTTATTCTGGTTACATCTCCTTCCTTCCTTCATCCCTCCCTTCAGACCTGTCATAGTTAAACTCCTAAATTGAAACAATCTTTGGCTCAATTTGTTGAGAAAGGCATAATATTAGTAGAAGTCAAGTGTATTGCAGTAATGCAAAGCCAGAACTGAGAATCACGCGCCAGGAGCCCTAAATTCAACCTCCCCCCCACACACTTAGCTACTTCCCTTTGCCCACTCTTGGGCAACCAATGGGGCTCAGGCAAGATGTTTTCATAATGGACAGTCCAGGCACAGTTTGGTATGCAGCTGGTAGGCCGGGAGTCATTAAAAGACACACACACAAAAATAATATTTCCAGGAAATAAGATAGTCAGGCAAACAGGATCATCATCAG
>JANHFT010008337.1:134301-148040 GCA_032467955.1 Pseudoxenodon macrops | reverse complement strand
ACAACCAAGCTCAGAGAGCAATAAGGACTCCAGAATACTAATTCTCTTCCTCCTCTCCCTGCAAATCCCACTCCCTTATAGCACTGATGATGTTACCTAGTTTGGGTAATGAAACGTCTGCAATCAAAATCTCAGAAACCACCAAGGACCCGTCCACCCGCTTAATGTTTTGCTTTGGTTGGTGCGCCTGAGGAAATCCATTTCAGAAACAATTGTGTTGTAGGCTGTTTCCAATTTTGCAAATGGATGAAATCAACCATCTCTGCGCTTACAGGACCCAAAGCTTACCGTACCTGTTTTACAACGGCCTGCTTAACTGAATCCCACCTTAAAACCATTTTTTGGGTGGTTGTTGTTGTTGTTTAAAACGAAAGCTTAGGAAAATGAAGAGAGAGAAAAAGACGAGAAGGAAGAATGAGAATCACAGTTTGGCTTTCACGGAAACTGGAAATTGGAAGTTGTTATTTTAGTTAGCTATTGTAGCAGCATTTGGTAAAAGACAATAAATGAGGCAGATGGTCAAAATTAGCTTCCCGCCCCCCCTTCCCTTTCCCACCATGTATTAATAGACAACTAGACTGAACAAATACTCTGACTCCCAGCTGCTAAGCACCAAAAATTCTCCCTGGTTTGAAATTAAAGCGAGCACAACCAATTTTTATTTTTAAAAAAAAGCATCTATGGATTTTAATGACACAAATGCAACAGACTGTTCCCCTTTGTCCAACGAAGATATGGAACTGGGATGTGAAATTGCCATGCGCTATCCGTAGACACCTTGAAGAACAAGGTGTTGCAAACTGCTCTACCAAAGAACAATTTTGAAAAATTCCAGTTCTCGGAGACTTTAATTTTGCAATCTTGAGTGTTTCGTTTAAGTCAAGGAGTAGATCTCCTTCAATTAGCTCAGCTGGCCTACACGTAGTTCTGAAGTCTCTCTTCCAGAGGTGGGTTCCTACCGGTTCTATCCGGTTCTATAGAGTAGGTAGTAACTCCGTGGTGACATCACGGAGGCGGTTCTGTCAGTGGCTCCGCGGGCGCCGCCATCTTGGATTTTCCTTCTGCGCATGCACAGAAGGTAATTTTTGCTTATGCGCATAAGCTAGTTTTTGATTGCCGCACATGTGCTCGCTCGTGTGCTTTGCACACACGCTCGAGGCGTGACCCTGAGCGAACTGGCAGTAAGAAGATTCAGAACCAACCTCTGCTCTCTTCATTAGTAAGTAATTCTTTGTACCCCAAAGGTGCTTTTTCAAGAGGCAACTGGACTTTCTTACCCCCCTCCTAGAGGAAGGAAATGTTTTAGGAAACATTAAAACGGCAGAATATTATATTTCCCTGGATGAGAAATGGGAGAAACTTGTTTTTAGGCAGGAAAGGGGCGTTAGTGTTACCTGATACGCTCCTTCTCGTAAGGTGGAGATAGCATCCAGGCATGGCAGACTCACTCTTAATAGCCCCCACCTTTGTCAATGGACCATGCATACGCATGCATGCGCCAGAATGCTGAGCTTCCTGTTTCCGGCACACCAGCTGGTCTTCAGGTGCACATGCGCACCTGAAACTGGAAGCCCAGGTGACTGGTGCACATGCCAGTAACCTGAAGCTCAGCATCCTGGCGCATGCATGCGTACCGGGTGAACTGTTCTTCTGGTTTCTGTCACTCCCCCCAGTGTGTGTGCGCTCCCATTTCAGCACTCAGTACCAAAAAGGTTCGCCAACACTGTTCTACCATCTAGCAGCAGAGCTCACCACATTGCACAATCTCCTGGAGACACTACATCATCCTCCAGGCTTCATCCAAACTTAGCTCGGACAAACTACAGAGCCAGCTGTGACCCCCTACAACACTCAATAGAATACATTGTCCTTGCGCAGGAACGGGAAGTTCAAGTGCAAAGGCCAAGAGAAGGTATAAAATGCCCTCACTTTCAACTCCATGTGGCCAGCTAGTCAGAAACACACATGCTTGGCGGTTCTGTTCCTCATGAAACCATCTTTCCAATCAGCCGCCATGTTTCCAGTCTCTTTCTCCCATTTTGGAAGTGGAGCTGGATATTTCTTCCAACAAAAAGCAACTTCTGAACACGGGGAAGAAACATGGTGCAACCTAGGAGAAGCATTCAAGCTCCATCACCTGCATTTAAACGCGCCATGAAACCCCCCCAGAAGGCTGTCCACTTGACGTCAAAGGTCTCCAGTTTGCCATTTTCAGGAGCAGTGGTCCTTATTAACCGGGAGGCATAAGCTGTTAAAAGTGTGGGTAAATGGGAAGGGGCAGCTTTGCAAAAAAGCAAAAAAAAAACCCGAAGGGAAGCAACGTGAGGTCTGGAAGCGGAATCCGAAATGAGGTTACTCTAACAGCGGGAAAGTCTTCAAGGAGAGGAGATGAAAAAGCCATAAAAGGCCCTTCTGATGCTCCTTAAGCAGAGGCTGATTTAAAAAAAAAAAAAGCTTATTTGCATCAGAATTAAGCTCAAGAGCAACAGGGCTTACTTAGCATATTAATAGTTTTGCTTGCAGGAGAGACAGCCACCTTCGAATAAACACCATCAGCCCACGGAAGGGCTTAAGTGACTTGTTTTAACTGCCCGCTAAGTAGCCTTGACAAGGAAAACCTTCCCATTAAAAATGTGCTTAAACACTTCACTATCTGGCTGCAGCCAGGGCCCTGAGGAAGGAAAGGGGAGGGGGGAAGAGAGAGAGAGAAAGAGAGATTTGCATTTCGGAAGCGGGCAATATTAGCAAGCCTGCAAGGGATGAAAGCGGGGTTTGTTGTCTTCAGCAGAGTTTCAGAATTGAAAAGCCAAGGTTTCTCCTTTTCTTGGGTCTCCGCAAAATCCCAACAAAGGGGCTGCAACTGGCAGGCAGGGAACCAAGTTGGGAAGAGAAAGCCAGATTTGGCCTGGCCGGTGGTTGGGTTGGAAACTGTAGGAAGTAAACCCACCCCTCCTCCTAGAAAATGAAATATCCTGGGACATATATTAAAGGAGGCCGAATGTGTTTCCCTGGATGTCAGAAAATGGAAAGGCCAGTCTTGGAGACAAAGCAGCTTCCTGTAGGTCCCTGCCCCCCCCTTCAGCTCCAAGGGTGATGGGATGAAGCCATGGCCCTCAGGGCATGATAGGGTTAACTCACCTCATGGCACTTTAGCAAGGCAGAGCCAAGCCTGACAAAGGACAGCCTACACAGTTGGCTAAGACCCCCCGCCCCATGGGAGTCTGGCAACCAATCAATGGATTTCTTACACAGGTACAGGAAGGTCTGGGGTGGAGCCCAACAGAAGGTATAAAACTCAGGCACTCCCAGTTAACCTCTCCCTTTTCCCTGGTGGTCTTGGAACCTGTGATTGCTTCTTCCCCAGGACCTCAAACCATGAGGTCCTGCTGTCCACCATTAAAACCATCTTTCCAAGCAGTCTCCATGTTTCCAGTGTCTTCTTCCCCACTTGGAACAGAACCTAGATGGACATTTCCTCCAACACTACTCTATAGAACCGGATAGAACTGGTAGGAACCCACCTCTGATATGGAATTATATTTTTATAAAATGTATTGTCACATGCTAAAGTCATACATATATTTAGTTTATAAATTAAAAAATACATTAATAACAATGGCACTCATTTTTGGGTAGACATGTATAGTTGTTCTGTTGATCTTGTGTGAATACTAGCTTTTTCATGTGTGTTTCAAAGTTACGAATTCTAAAGAACCAACCTGGTCATTCATCTTATGAATAACTGGGTTGTGTAGAATTCTTAACCTTTGCAGAGAAACTGCAGCATACCCACATATCTATTCCCCCCTCCATCCTGCCCTACTGGATCTCCAAAGACAATGGGGCTGCTTTGTCTCCATACTAAATTCCAAATAGTTCTCTTCCACCCCTCACAATCCCACACTTACCTTATGAAGATTAGCAGAACTCAGGAGGCTGGGAAGAAGGTCACTGTTGTGAAACCTGAGCTACTCTACTACACAAAGTAGCTGCATTGTTCTCAGCCAGATAAGGTTACAAAATGTAGTATTTTCTATCCAGCACGAGGAGGAAATGTTTGTGCTTTGCGGAGTAACTCAGCAAAGCAACTTCTTTCTTTCAAAGGGGTAGAATGTTACACTGGTGTTCAGGGAGCTAAGGAATGCTAGGAATGCCTAGCTCCCAAAGCAATAGCATTTTTCTCTACTCCAAATTCTTGAATTCTGGATATCTTCAAATGGTAAGTGTTCAATAGTGGTGGAGTGGGGTATGGAGGAGGCCCTTAGGGCTTTGGGGAGCCCAGGGGACAGGGGGAGAGCATGGGATATCTCAGCATGAGCCAGAGCCTCCTTGGTGTGCTTGTGTCTGGACTAAGCCTCCCATTGTTTCCTCCATCCCTGAGTCACATTATGCTCTACCTAATGGCCCGTGCATTTGTTTAATGAATGCATTGGGGAAAGCAGGGACAGAGAGGTGGTTAATTATGTACTTCATTTAATATAATCCTTGATTTTCAATATGAATTTATTTCCATTTGCTATCCATTTATTTCCATTCACTATCATAAATTGAGGATTACCTGTATTTCAGTCAAATACTGATACATTTTTATGCCAGCTGTCTTAACAATATAAGAGGAACTAGAGAAATATTCACATGATTGGAAGAAAACAGAGTAGTTTCTGGAAAGTTCTCCATTCCTTTTGAAGTAACATTTTATAGCAGGAGAAAGAATAATTTTAACTCAGAACTCACCTTAAAATGTCTTTCATTTTAGCAAATAAAATCAGAATCTTTTTCGAGGAAATGGGTTGTTCACAAATATAATTTACTGCCAAATTATTTTTATCTACAAAAACAAGCCAATAAATGAACAAGTTAAATTATTGATTTTAATTATTATCTTTCAACTGTGAGAGGGTACTATTATTTTATTACATAAAATGTATATTCCATCTCTCTGCCTGTAAAATAATAGCATTGGAATAAACCTGATAAATGCTTCCCTGGGATTTTTTTATGATTTTCCAGAGAATACAAAGCATTCTTTTCCACCTTAAGCTGGCTAATATTTGTCTTCAGGGTTGTTTCAGATCATTATGCAGTATCTGTTTGTTTATTGAGAAATCTAGTTAGATAAATTGGGACTGACATATCACTAGCCAGTATTCATCAGGAAGAATGAATGAAGGGGACTGTTTTCAAATTTAATAGAGTAATATTTAAAATTCTAATCTTATACATTGGCTGAAATATTGTATAGCAATGTCAACATTTCTTTTGCTGAATAATGTATTGGGGGAGAATATTCACCATATTCAATTAACTATATAAGAGACCTGAAGCAAGAACATACTTTACTATCAGCCTTAATACAAGGATTTTGATCTACCTACTGGAGTTTCCATTTCATTTCACCAACTCATCCCACCTACATAAGCAGGGAAGTTATGTTGTGGATCCCATCACTTAAAGAAATTCAACTAAGGGGTCTAAGAAGAGACCCTTCTCTGCCATTGTTCCCTGCCCAGTGGAACACCTTGCCCCCGAGACTAGATAGGGCCCCATTCTCCTAGCCTTTTAGAAGAGCTTCAAGGCTTGGCTCTACCAATGGGCATGGGGGTCTATCATGCAAGCATTGGGGGTGGGTGGGTTAGTGGGCTGAAGGTACTTCCTCTGTCTATTAACATTTCAATAGTTCCATTCAACTTTGTTTCAATTTGGTTTTTAATTTTGTTCTTAATTATGGCTTTTATATGATTTTGTTTTACTTGCAAACCATCCAGAATCAACCAAGTGTGATGGGTGATATGGAAATTTGATAACTAAAAAAATAAATTAATTAACATTACTTGGGTCTCTGATCAGGTACAACAAGTGGACTAATCCAGTGGTGAGTTGCTGCCGGTTTGGACCAGTTCTATAGAACCGGTAGTGAGAATTTTCCCCGCTCACCAAACCGGCAGTGACAGCCAGCTGGCCATGCCCCCGAACTGCCTTGCCCAATCACTTCCTTTTCCTCCTCTCCCAGGCGGCTTGCCTGCCTAAGCTGCCTTCCCACGTGGTGCCTGCCCTGTGCCTCAACTGAGCTGCATCATCCTGCCTACAGGTAAGCCACTGCTAGCACCTCCCTGGAACTTGCTGCACACACACCCATCCCCACCAAGCTTGTGGCCTTCCTTTCCCTCACCCCTTCCAGGAGTCCCCACATGCACTGTTCTGGCTCCCAGGGGGCTGCAGGGAGGCTTGCTAGGCCCAAGGAAGGAAGGAAGGAGAAAAGTAGGGAGAAAGAGAGAGAGAGGGGGGGAGGGAAACCCTTTTACTCACACTTTATCCCCACTGTTTGGGGATCCCCAAATACACTGAGCTTGAGTTGAGAGCTTATTGGCTGCCAGCTATCCTTGCTCAGCTAATCTAAGCTAATCAACAGTGGAGCTCTAAGAATGCCAGATGATCAATGGGCATGTTCTCAGTTTCAAAACATCTGGCTTTTCTTCCTCCTACCAAAGACCTTCACGGGTTCTTCACAGGAAGGGAGAAAGGAGAAAGAGGGGGAGAAAAAAGAAAGAGAAAGAGAGAGAGAGAGAAAAGAGATAAAGAAAGAAAAAGAAAAAGAAAAAGAGGAAGGAAGGGAGAGAGAGAGAGAGAGAATGCAGGTATCTCTTAACAGAGGCTTGAACTTGCCTGAAATTATTCTGATGCTTCCTAGCCTGGGTTGCCTTCCATCCGTTGTTTGATGCTGATCTAAAGATTTTCATTGGAATCCTGGTTTAAGTTTTGGAGAAAGACTTAATTCACTCTAAATTTGTGACTGCTTTCATCAAACTAAATTAATCATAGTTTCTTTAATCGTTTCTTCTTCTAATTCATAACGTATCAGAAATTTATATATCTTAATTAATTAATTTATTGTCTGTGGATAGAATTATTTTGTCTAATTCTTGGTATTCAATTTGTACTTCATGGTTCAAATTGATTCCCTGTTCTTGCAATTGTTGTCTGGTTTTTAACTCTTTATGTTCTGTTAGCAAATCTTTGTATCTTATTATCTTTTCTAAATTTGTTAACACTGGATTTGTGATTGCTTCTATCATTGAAAGCCAAATTGGAATTTTTGTATAATGATTCTTTTTATTTTTTAACCATGTTTGTAATAATGTTTTTCTAATTAAATGATTTTGGAAATATTTATGTGTTTTGTATTTATCATCCCATAGTATGGCATGCCATCCAATTTTTATATCGTGTACTTCCAGCGTCAGAAGTCTTTTATTTTCTAGTGTTATCCAATCTTTAATCCAAATCATTGATGCCGCTTGCTGATATAGTTCCTAATTTGGTATTCCTAATCCTCCTTTCTTTAAAGTCTTGGAGTGGTTTCAATTTTATTCTCGGTTTTTTCCCTTGCCAGATAAACTTTAACATTAGCCTATTTAAACTTTGAAAGAATGTTTTTTCTAGAGTTATCGGGGCAAATTGAAATAGAAACAGAATTTTGGGTAATATATTTATTTTGATTACTGATATTCGTCCAATTAAAGAGATTTGAAGTTTGTTCCAATTTTCTAAATCTTTTTATTTGTTGGATTAATTTATTATAATTATCTTCCTTAATCAAAGAGTATTTTGCCGACAGCCATATTCCTAAATATTTTATTTTCTAACTATTTTCATTTTTGTTAATTGTTCTAATTCTAATTCCTGTTTCTTCATCATGTTTTTAGTAATTATTTTTGTTTTGTTTTTGTTTATTTTTAATCCTGTCACTTCACCATATTCTTCTATCATTTTAATTAATTTTAGTCCAGATTCTAACAGCTCTTTTAAAATCAAAACATTGGCAAATGCTTGCAATTTGTATTCCTCTTTTCTAATTTTTAAGCTTTTTATGTATAAGTTTCCTCTTGTTCTATTTAAAAGTAATTCTAATGTCAGAATAAACAATAGTGATGATAGTGGGCATCTTTGCCTTACACCTTTTGTCATTTCAAAATTCACTGTTAGTTCACCATTTATAATTACTCTCACATTTTGTTTATCATAAATTTTATCAATCATCTTTAAAAATTTAAATCCGAATTTCACTTTATCCAATTGTAGTTTCATAAAATTCCAATTTACATTATCAAATGCTTTTTGAGTGTCAAGGAAAACCAATGCAAGTTGCTTCTCCAGATGGGTTTCATAATATTCTAAAACATTTGTTATAATGAGTTCTTTAGATCCTTCCCCCATTCCAAATATACAAAATAATATAAAAATTACAGCATAAAAATGGCCAGGATTAACATTATGTGGTTCTTGTCAAAAATTTAAAAAAGATCTAAGATATCCTTTCAACCTTAACTGGAACAAAGGATACAAAATAGTTTTAGTTCATGTCTTAATTTGCCCCAAGTAAGTAATTATTGCAATTTTTTCCTTAGAAAAGAAAATGTCAAGATTATTATAGCTTATGATTATTAAATATATTATTATAGCTTATGATTATTAAATAAATAACTATATGTCTCTATCCAGCCACTCAATAATCACAATTACTGTGCATGAGTTGGGCTGCCATATAAATCTGTTAAATGCATACATACTGTAGTACATACATACTTCCATATAGCTAAGTGAGTCTGATTCCATGGAGAAGACTACTGCAAAAGTGAAGTCTAATTCATAAACTACATAAAATTGTATTCCAAATTTCTCTTTAAGGTTCAATATTTCAATTAGACAAAACTGAAAACCACATATTTTACATCCACTGATTTAGTGTAATTAGGGTATTTCCCTAATATTGATTTTGAAACTTTCTTACATTCTACAGGATTTAGAAATTATTTTTTCAGTCTTTACCATGTAAGGGCAAGTCAACACGAATAAGCAAGAAAATATTTACCATGTCCCATTCTGCACATATGTAAGGTCCCGCTCTCAATATGACCAACAAGCCAATCTCATCAGCAAGTTTCAGGAAATGCTCCAGATCTCTGTCATCTCTGAAATTGTAAACTCCTGGCTCAGGTTCATGAAAGTTCCATGGAACATACCTGCAAATACCCCATGTGTTACTATCATGTTTTTAATTGCAATTTACAAAAAGATCACTAGTTCAACAGCAATAGAATTGCATTTAAAATTATTGTAATTACTACCTATATTGGTTTTTTTTGCAAACAAACATGGAAAAAATGATTAAAAAATAATTCTGAAAATATATCAGGCCTTTTTCAGAGAACCTCTTTCACATATAAAACTATGTTACAGGTCTGTGTGTTTTGCGTTGTGTTGCATAGTTCACATAAGCAAAGCTGTCAATGCATGATACAAGGGGTTTTGTTCTTCAATTGGTTCATCACAAAACTAATGCTGATTTGACCTGAGACTTATTGGCCCAAAGTCACCAATGCTTCCCTGCCTAATGAAGAACAAGAAGGTCTTCCTGCTCAAGGTTTGGTAACTTAGCCATCCCACCACACAATCTTTCATACATATTGAATATTTCTCTTATTAACTACAGGTAATGTACAGATAATCATCTTTTAAATGATTTATTTTTATTCAGAATGTTAAAATACATACTCCAAGAAATGAAAAACAAATACAAAAATAAAACAAAGCTAAAGACAAAAAAAGAAAATAAATGTGCATAAAAAAGGGGGAAAAACAGACATACACATAAATTGTCTCCCCTAGTTGAATACCTATCAATATATTTCAAGAATAATAATTACCTCCCCAGCAAAACAGGCACACAATTTATGAACTTCTACAACTCTGCTTATCCCACGCATTTGACCTGACATCTATCTACTACTATAAATGCAAAATTAGCAGGTACAGCCAACAACAGAGTTAAACTTCAAAGCCCTCTGTCAACACTCTATTGTTGTATTTTACTTGCAGAAATCTATCCAGATACCTTTAGAACTCCATCCAGATACCTTTAGAACCTTGGCAACTTTAAGACTCCCAGAGTTCCTCAGCTAGCAAAGGCTAAGCAAAGGATGAGGTACTCTGGGGGTTGAAGTCCACAAGTCTTAAAGTTGCCAAGGTTGGTGACCCCTGCTTCATTGCTACTCCGTCTAAATAAGCTTTTTTTTCCAGTCCAAGTCTTTGCAGCCTTTATTCATTGCTACTTCCTCCAAATAACCTTTTTTCCCCCAGGTGCTAATGATCTTCCTGGCTTTGCATGCTTTGTTCATTGCTTCTCTCTATCAGCTGTGCTTTAGAAGCTGACCAGACTAAGGACATTAGCCAGATGAATACCTGGTAGGCAGATTTCCCCCCCTCCCTATTTTCCTCCCCAAAAACTAAGGTGCGTCTTATACTCCGAAAAATACAGTAGTATAGATAAAAATGCTATCTCCTGCATATATATTAATATGATGAATGTATATTAGTATTTATTCATAGCTGGGACCTGCTGCTAATTACTTGGCATTCTTTTAGTACTCTACACATGATCAGAAGTACATCCTGAACGCCTATTAAAGAGTCCCAACTGAGTTCAAATCTCCCAGTGAAATATGTAAAGAAATATTCTGTGTTTGGTCTAATATGTTTAAGCAATAAATTTAAGTACATTTATCCATGTCCTTGATTATCAGGAACTTGTGCATACCAATCCTATATCCTGTATTCCCAATGTGTCCTTTAGCACATTAAAAACAACAGCATTTATAAAGTCGGTTAATAAGAAAAGTTTAAATTGCAGAGAACACAGGCTGCATCAGAAGTGCCTATTGTGCAATACGTATTTGATACCTATTTGTCTTGGGGATCATATCAACAATTCATGTGTCTCTTAACAGCCAGTATTCACGAAGTCTTTTTGTTGCAGGTCAGGTGAAAATGAGCTGCAAGTAGAGGACATAGCTCAGTATATTTATTCTGAAGGTAAGTTGCTTGCTGGATCTTCTTTGCCTGGCATTTGAGGGCAAAGAAGAAAAATGTTGCTGTGGTCAATACAGATGAAGTAAATAATTCCAGTGAACATTTATTTGAAGCTGCCTGCATTGGGACAAGATGCTGGACTAAATGAAGCCTTTGGGTTAGATCCAGGAGAGCTTTTATTTTGTTATATATCTACTAAACTGGGAAAATATCTTCAATTCCCCTTCTGGAGTTTTTTAAAATTAGAAACGATACAACAGATCATCCATTCACAGTTCCATTCAAATTTACATATGTACAGATGGATGCCCGAATGTAATTTTGCCAGCGGCATGTAATGCACTCGGAGTAGATACATATAAACAGAAAGAGGAACAGTTAAAGTTAAACTGGGAGTATTAGTTCAATGACCATTGAGTTTAATATTTAATATAGACATGTACCAGCCACAAAAGAGAAAAAAATGCTTGGAGACTAGAAAAGCAGCATTTTCCAAACATTCAAAGAATGTGTATTTAAATTAAACTGTATATACCTTGGATTTCAAACATGATCAATAAAAGCCAAATATTATATGATTAAAAACCTGCTTAAAATTCATCAAAACACATGAAAAACTTAAATAAAAAGGAACATATCAAGACTTTTTCAGAACTGTAGCAATGCAAGGAACAGCTTCAGCTCCAATTGTAAGTAATTCCATAGACTGGGCTCCACTGTGGAAAAGAAAAATTAGCTGTAAGCTAATGTTATATTGGCATCTTAAGCATATCAGTATTGGAATCTAAATAAGTCAAGTCTTTGCATCAATAAAAACTCCATTTTGTCCAAATTTAATTTCAGTTTGTCTTTCCATAACCAGTTATTTACACTTTAGAAATCAGCACAGGGAGGATCTTGAAACATCCAAATTCAGCATGCCATAAAAGGACAAGAATAGCTAAATATCATCAGCATGTTAACAGCAGATAGTCCTGAAACCACATATGATCCTTTCTTCTGATTTCTTAGACCGATCAATTAACGCGAGATCAGATTTTCTTGGCCATTTTTCAGAGGGGCAGACAGAATTTTCCCAGTGTAGGGATGCCAAATAAGTCAAGTATTGGTGAAAATGCTAGACTGTGGGGAAGAATTGGAAACATGTAGAGAAGGAAAAGGGAATAAATGAAGCATACATGGTATGTGTTTTATATATATTCTAAAGTACAGGAAATAAAATGACTCAATTTTCATAGTAGTCAAGAAGTTAAGAGGATGTCAGTTGGCCAGGTTACTGTAATCCCCTCAGTTTTGGTTATAAATTCAAAGCAAGTGAATAGCCAAAAGCCAGGAAAAGACAATACTTGGGCTCCTGTATTTTCAATAAGCCAGCATGAGGAAACCAGTGCTAGCATGAGGAAACTGGTGCAGCAGAATGTATGTCGTGACAACTTCACACAAATGTAGTTTCGTATTCTGATATCTGGTACGGTACAAGTATGTAAGTCATGGCATTTGTGTGATTAGCACTGTCCTCAAAATTAATCACTTGGCTGTATCTTCTTCCGAGATACCAAAAGTGGAAGAAGATTCCACAGTTCATAGTTTGCCCTTTTTCATGTGTGGAACCAGAGTTCGAACTCAACTGGTATTTCACAGACTTAATGCTATATCTCTGTACAAAAGAAATGGGTTGTTTAGTGATTAAGGCACCAGACTAGAAAGTGGGAAACCAGGAGTTCAAGTCTCATCTTAGCCATGAAAACCTGACTTTGGCCCAACCACACACTCTCAGCCCAACCCACAACACAGGGCTGTTGTTCTGAGGAAAATAGAAGGAAGGTGTGTTGGATATGTCCACTGTCTTGAGTTTTTGTAAAAATAATAAAGGTGGTATATGTGTGTGCGTGTGTGTGTATCTTACACTAAAATAAAATGAAATGAAATAATAAAATAAGATAAAATAAATCTCTGAACAAATAAAACCATAAAATGGTTCAAGAAAGGAAGTGGGGGAATCTCATCCTGTAAACATTAACTAGGCAACAGAACAGAGGTAGTTCTAGGAAAGGATTTCAAGGAATAGTTACAGAGTTCAAGCACAATTAAGGCTGCATGGAATCCTACAAATGTTTTGGATATAGTACAATAACATTACGGGAATTTGATTGCTATATTTTTAAAGTTCTCAGTTGTAATAATCTAATGGTAGGTAAGCTACCTGCATATCATTATAGTAAATTGGAAGTAATTTGTATGTACAATTGTAGCCAGTTGCTGAAAAAGCAACTCTGTGCCTCGAAGAGAAACTTAGATTTCTCTTTATTGAAACTTATTTCTCTCCTTCTCTTTTCTCTGTCATTGTCTATCAAGATGAACAATTAGAAACAATGGTATCCGCAGAAAAGTATGTAGCATTGGGATCAGCAGTTCAAAAGATGGTGGTGAGCTTAGAGCTCCCACAATACATTTCACAGTCCTTGGTGGATGCGAAACTGTTCTTCAGATTGTTGTAATGAGGAAACTTATTGTAGTTTAATAATTAATACACTTCTAGGGGAACAATCACACAAGCAGTTCCTTTGAATTGTTTCTTCCACAGTTTATTTTATTGTTGAAATCAAACAATTTTCAGTTTATTTTTAAATTTATTTATCTTAAAATCAAACTGAAAAGTGTATCTTGTCAACAGAAAATGAAAAGTACTTTAATATTCAAATTTTTGATGGCTTGACAGACTACCCAAAAGTACTATAAACATGAACAGTCAACTAAGGTACCGTATTTTTCGGACTATAAGACGCACCGGTGTATAAGACACACCAAGATTTCAAAGAGAAGTAAGGGGGGAAAAGTTTTTATCCTCCCTGGCCCCAGGAACTCTGCAGGCC
>JANHFT010008334.1:15183-39850 GCA_032467955.1 Pseudoxenodon macrops | reverse complement strand
GGGAAGGGTGTATATTTACGCCCACCCCAAAAATCAGTCTTTGTCTTATTTTCAGGACATGTCATATTTTCAGGGAAACACGGTAGTTTAAGCATTCATATCAAGCAACTCTAGCATCTCTAATAGAAATACTGTGACAACACTTCCTATATTTGGATGTCCATAATATTCATGAATTTTATATTTCCTTTGTGTTAATATAGTAGTCTGTATTCTCAAACATCATAGAAATTAAAATATTAGCCAGTTAAAATTGTCCATGTCCTTCAGCGTTTTCTAAAAGTTGCCTTCACCGAGGATTTATGTTTAATCATGCTACGATATAATCAGAAATAATTTTGCCTTATAGTAAATGGTGGTCTCCCAGATGCTGTTGATTATCTGCATCTCTTAGGACAATCTCTGCTGGAGGGAACTAGTTGAGAGATTTGGAGTCTAATAATACCTGAAAAACCACAGCTTCCGCATCTTTAATAGTGAAAATCTTTCCACTCAAGTAATTTGGGACACATAAATGTTCTTAATGTCACCTACCTCCCTGGATAATCCCCTATTAACAATTTTTTCAGCAAGAATGGAAGAGGGCTGAGGACTGGATGACATCTTTGAAAGTACAATAAGACTTCTGTTTTAAAACAGAGTCATCACTGATTACACTTTAGTGGCTTGGATCCAAATGAGGCATTTCAGTTGTAGAAATTAGGTGAGCTTGGATGTAAATTATTCTTCTGTTTACGGATACTCAGACCCTCCCCATCACATTTTATATTTGGCTGGGAAATAAAGCAGATTAACTTTGTCTTATAGATGTGTTATTATTTTTTTCTGGTCTAAGAAGGAGACTTGGCTTGGTAGAATCTTAATACAGCATAAGTGGAACATAATTAAGTATAATGAAATAAATATATAAAATTAATGAAGTATAATTGTAATTCAAATGTAATTGAATCCTGTTTAGTTTTTGTCCTTGTGCACCCACTTTTTAGACAGACGTGCAGCATATATCTTAAAATCCAGCAAAGGTAGCTCAACTGTAATCTATTTAAACATGCAAACACAATAAAAATACACAGACATTGGCAAAGGAATTGTTTTACAACCAATTTCCCACCTTTTCATTAAAAAAAGTCTAAAAATGAAAATGTCAATGGCTTTTCAAGTAGTGATATTAACATAAAAGAGTACAAATGTCAGTTTGTCTATAGACAAACTGACAAAATTGTCACATTGACTTATTGGATGCTGGCTAAGAGTTCCCTGCCTATTTTAAAATGTTCCCATTTGAATTGAAAATAACTTGAGGTACCATGAATCCTCGTTCACAGTTTTTCCTCTCTATTATAAACATAATTCAAAGTCTGACTACCATTCGTCATATCAAGAAAAATGAAATTCATGGGATCTTACCATTCCATATGATTTGCAGTTGCTCTGCTAGTAATGGAAAAGTCTAAATAAAGTGTGTTTGCTGGCAAAAGCTCTGCTTTAGTCAGAAGCTGGTTAAAAGTACTTCCACTATTTTCTTTCCTTATTTGAAATAGTTATTGATAAGCTGCCTGGATAAACTATAGGGCAAAGACATGGGAAACTATAAATATCTTTGTTAAAATACAGACTCCCCCACAGCCATGAACTGTGAACCATTTGCTATAACTTAATTGTCTTATACCCTTCTGCTCCAGAGAATGAAAATTGTACTGCTATTATGATAGATTAATTTTCATTTCACTGCATTCAAATTCAACTTGGTTAATCAATGCTTCTGCCTGATAAAAGAAGAACTTCAGACATCCTGTCTACACTTGTCTCTTTTTCATTAACTATATATTAATGGAGGAGACTTTTAAAAGTTATAGGCATATATCATCAGATGAGATGTCAGAATCAGCCAAATTAGACAATAATCAATGCCAAGTAATTGATGGCACTTTCGAGTAAAATTACAGTGCACAGCAAAAGAGTAATTTTTAAAATTAGAAGAGCAAAGAGGACACAGAAATATTAAATGATGAACAGAAATGATGGCTTTGGGCATGAAACATCAATATGGGGGAAAGAACTGGGTTAATTGATGAAGAAGTGCATCTCATTTGCAAAGCTTTACTGGAAAAAAAGACTGCTGGGAAATGCCCTGGAGTTCACCTACAAGCAGCAGCCAATTTTGGGAGGCTGTGGTATGTTTGTTTGTTTATTCATATTAAAAGAATCACAATGAATGCATACTATATGACATAAAATTTAAAATACAAAATACAAGATTAATATATGTACAAATTAAACAGATCTTTCCCAGGAACTAGCAACATTAATTGCATTATGTCAAATTGCTATGAGATCCTCAAGTGTACACTGATTGGGACACAAAGGGCAAGTATACATATGTGTTGTTGTCTGCATGTCATCACAACCATAAAGGAAAGAAGCCACCGAATAGTCCCTTTAGAGGCTGAGGAAGTGTTAGGCAACACTGCTACTAGGCGGGGACACAAGGTATGCTAATTTCAGTAAAATCTGTCTATAATCATTTACAAATATAATTAGATATAATTACTAGGATTTCTTTACATTACATAAAAGGCAGTTTATCCAGCAAAGTGTCCCTGCTCAACCACCCTTTTATTCAAAGTTATTTTCACCCGAGAAATAGAAAGAATATTTGCATTATAATGTATGACACACTCTGAAATTTTAATTGCTTCCAAAACATATGTCTTCTGACCAAGTAAGAAGAGTAAGAGTAACATTAGTTGACTTTTTGTTCAGCCTTATTTTCATGCATATATTCAATAAGTGCCAAGCAACTTTTTGGTTTCCAATTTTGTCCAGTTTGGCATTAAGGATTACCTATACAAAGAGGAGGCAGAGGGACAATAAAAATAAATTAGGAAACAGAGTAAAGAGTATCGCAAAAGCTTGAATGAATAAAATGTCTTTGTTGTACTATAAAGTAGGCCTAGAAAGTGACTCTGCAAGTTTGGAAGTGTACTTTATTGAAATGGGTTATAGCAACAGAATCTTAGAACCCTGCCTATATTTTTTCTTCTTTCCCTTTTATGCCTCAATAGAATTAGAGTAGAGACAGTCTGAGTTTCTTCCGAATATTTTCTTTGTTTCTTGGCTTAAATCTTGTTTTTCTACATGTTTTGGTATCAGTCATTGCTTACTTTATCCAAGGTTATCTCAGTGGCTCTGTATGCAAGAGGATTAATTAACTGATCTGTCTTATAAAATTGGGTCTAAATGAACTTTAAGGACAAGGGTTATCCAATGGACATTGTACATATGGATTCTGTAAATGTTTTTGAAAAGTTCCTTACTGAAGACTCTTCAGTGAACTTGAAAAACAAAAGAGATACACTTTTCTTTTAAATCTGGCTAAGGAATAGGAAGCAGAGATAAGGACTAAAATAATAATTTTCAAAACTGAGAAATATTTTAAGTGGGTTGCCCAAGAATTAATATTGGGAATATTGTTTTCTTATTTATTTATAAATAATCTAGTTTACTGGTAAGTGAATACATTTCCAAATTGAACAAGCAAAACTGAAAGTGGATTGCAAGAAATTCAAGGAGAATCATATAAGCACAGGGTTGGAAAAGAATATTTAGATAGCAACTGTATATAATATAGCAAATTAAACCATCCTGACCAACCCACCAGCTCCCTAGATGCTTTTTAAAAAAACATTCATTCAAAATGCTATACTTTAATATCACAAGGTATTGATTTTCATCTTATCCTGTCAAATATTTGTTAAATCACTTTCCTGTTCTTTGGGTTACACATATCCAGATCAGACAATTTCCCTTCATAGAAATTAGTTTCTGATTTCTTGATAATCCTCATTGCCCTCCTCTGAAATGTTCCAATTTATTTGAATGGTTTTCTGTATATGGACACAGTATTTAAAGTGGAATCTAATCAACATAGAACAAAATGAAATTATTATTTATTTTCATTTGGAATTGAGATGACCATAAAAAGTGTTTGTTTTGTGTCTGTGTGTGTTTGCAGTCATATCACTCTACTGACTCATATTCAGTTTGCAAACAGTTACTATTCTGTTGTGGTCCTCCATCAGCCTTCGGAGCTGCCAACAGAGTCGGACAGTGAGGAGACTGGGGAGGAACAATGGGCCAGTCCTGGAGTCTGAGGAAGGCTTGGACGACGGCTCTGCATCGGAAGCAGAGATGGAGCCAGGACCATCTGGGAGTTATGTGCAGACTCCAGAGTCTCCAGAGTCAGACATCAGAGATGCAGAAGAACAGGGGAGCCTGTTCCTAGTGCGCGCATGCGCAGAGCTGCCAGAAAGCAAGAACAGTTAAAACAAGAGGAACGACTCGGGAGTAAGGCTTGGAGATGTTTGGCCCCTCCCATAAGACTTAAAAGAGGAGCAAAGGCACATGGGCCTTTTCAGAAAGCAACGTTGTTATTTCTGTTCAAAGTTTGCAACTATGTTTGATTCTGGACTCCGTGTGGCTTTGCCAATTAGGTCTTTGGCAGCGTGTCAAGGGAGCTAAAGGTAGGTGATTATCCCGAACGACTATTTACAACTATTTGGGACTTATCTGTGAATGAACAAGAATTCACAGCTGTTGCAATAAAAGAGGTTTTTGGGACTACTCGTGTGTTTTACTGACTCAGGAACCCTAGGTCAGAACATATTCCAAGAATTTATTTCAGAAGTACTATTATTATAGCATTTGATATTGATTTTCTAAGCAAATAAATTTGCATTTCTAACCATCCTAAAACCACTTTGAATCTGCCTCTTCTTGCAGGACACAGTATACTCTCTTGGGTCCTCAAGAATTCATTGCAATATATCTTCTTAAAAAGCCCTGAGGTTGTTTCTTCTTCTTCAAGACTGAAACTATTTCTGAGTTCCAATATTGTAGAAAAAATATTTCCTGTCTCTGAACATAGTTCCTCAAATAATTTATTAATTTGTTTCTGACTTATTGGGTCATCTTAACCAGCTGCTTGTATAGTAGAACCTGTGGTCATGACCATAATTCATTCCATAACCAATTTGGTTGATTATGACCCGAACCTAATTTTGGAAATTTGGCACTTACAAAAAAATGGCACAGAAGGTGTAATAGGCTGTGAAAAAAAATGTAAATTTTTGGGTCAGAACCTGATTTTGTCATGGTCAGAAGCCTTCATGACCAGAGGTTCTACTGTAGATCAAACAGGAAATGCACCCATTCTTTTAAGCTTCCTTGCTACATTCAAGGTGCAATGAAGGTGCAGTAATGTGATGTGAAAGATTTTGCTGAGAACATCTGTTGGATCCTAGCCTTTTTTACATCTATTCTACCTGTGGTCTGATGGTTTGAATGGTTGCATGAATCTGTCATTGGAGAAGTTTACTAATGTCACAAAAGTTGCACCAAATCTGCAGTCATGGGTTTCTGACTGGCCATTTTTGAGAATTCTGTATTAGTTAAAGCCTATACAATAGAAATCTTCTTAATTAATTTGTGCTGCATTTTTAATGAAGACTTCGATAATTCGATTAATGGTCTTAGAAACAATAATAATATTAATTGTGGTATAAAAATACTTGGCATTTCTTAGAATGGTTCTTCCCAGAATAATAATTTAAGCTAGAGCGTTAAAAAAAAATTGTGATAGAAGACTGGTCTGAATATTAGCAGCACTTTACACTATACCCAGAAAATATGAAGCTGAAGGAGTAGAGTATTAAGATAAAAATATAACAGCATGCATACTACTCTCTGGTCTACATTTCAATATTATAGATATTGAAGAAAAAAATGAGTCTGTATTTAAAATATGTCTTCACTGATAGACTCATTTGAAGAAAAGCAATAGTATCAGCGATCATCAATTTAATACACACTGCAGGACAAAACAAAAGCAAATTCAACTTTACATTTCACTAAATAAAGTTTTTTAAATTAATAATGGGAATAGTCTGGTTTTCAAACAAACAAACAAAAAAAGTATCCTTTTCTAACACTGACATTACTAATTGCAATCTAACATAATGTTTCCCAGTTTGATGACCTCCTTCTGTGTTGAACTGTCTTTTCATCTATAGTGAACATTTATTCACATTGATATATTGTATGTTTAAGTAGCATGCATATCAATGCCAAACTAAACCTGGCAGAAACCATTTTCCTAGTTCATTGTTGCCACAGGTTATGGGAGGGGAGGAGGAGGTTGGAATGCCTTGATAGACATAACATAGATCTTTCTCATGGAAGCAAGATCATCTCCCAGGTGATGGAAGGAGGAGGAGAAGAGTACATGAGGAGCCTGCCAGTTAACCTAATTGGCCAACGAGACCAGTGACACCTATGCTAAAACTGCGGGAAAGATTCAAAGTTGGTTTTCCACTAAGCATACTCAATAAACATGTTCTTTGAGGAAACAAGTGGCCTCAGAGTTCTGATTTAAAGGCTGTATATCATAGCTAAGCATTTCTTGGACTATTTTAGATTTTCCTTTTGCATTTGTGTGAGCCACAAGGTATTATGAGCCATAATCCAAGATATATATCAGTTTACAGCATGCCTATGAAAGCTCAAGCTATCTTTTATTATTTATATCAGGTGCCATTTTTGCATATTCTGTTCTGTATTTTTCAGCCTAGTTTCATTTCAAATCTTCCATTTTAAGCTAAATATTTTGCGGTAAATATCAATTATGGGAAGTTGGACTTTGATATTCTCAGATTGTGGAAATGTTTTATTTGTCTACCTTTCTTTAAATTTCTTTTTCATCTTCATTCTGCTCATTTCCCATTTTATTCCTCAAATAGAAAATGACGAAGATATATAATATTTCAGAACATAAGGATACATCAAGCTTGAAAAATAATAACTATAATAATAAAACAAATGTTTCTATGAACTCTACAAGCACACCATTTCAACCCATTACACAAAGATAACAAGGGTATATATCCAAATTAAATAAAATTGGAAGAAAGCTGATGATTGGTCACAGTAAAAGCAGTGGAAAAAATATTTTGATAAGTCACGTTATCCTTCATTTACTGAAGATTCTAGACAATAGGTTTGTTTGTTATATTACTGAAAAACCAATCGGGAAGTTAGAAGTTATACAGTTATATAGAAGAAGAAGAAAAACCAATAACTCAATAAAATCGTATTTGTTGAAATGTTTGTTGTGTCAGTTACATTCCACATATCTGTAGAATTTCTTTCAAGTTACATGCAGATGAACTTCCTGCCAATGAATTATAGTTGTTATCATATTTCCAATCAAAAGAGGTGTCTATGTTTTAGGATACAGTGACTTAAATCACCACAAATAAATGGAACTAAGTTAGATTCACCTCCATTTATCAAGGGACATCATATACAGTAAGTCATGATTCAAGAATGTACTTAAGCATCTGCTTAAATCCATTCTAACACAAATATGCATTTACTTTGATGAGACTTAAGTACTGAAGCACCTCCATGAATAGGAATCCTCTAGAAGCATGCCTGCCAAATATAATTATGGCAGATGTTCAATATCTCAGTCATAGCAAAACAAGTAGCTTCCAATTCTATCTTTAATTACCCAGTTTCCCAAAGGGTACCTTTGTGTAAAAAAAAATCAAGCCCTTAACTTCCATGTAAAATATTCAGTAATGCTGGCAATACAAATATTAAGGACAGAGCAAAAACATACAGGCCCAGTTCCCCCTCTCAAATATCTTGAGAATACATGGGATAAAACATGCCCAAAAACCCTGACAAATATATTTTGAATGGCTGTGTGTGTGTGTGTGTGTGAATTATTCTGGATAAATTGTCCATGATACAGGATTGATATGTTCCTGTGACATTTGCGTTAGCAACATTTATTCATAGAACTTTTATCAGTGGAAAACTATCTTGAAATGTATTGAAGAAATGAAGACAGCTCACCACGTGTAGAGTTCTTACATTATATGGTGGTCTGCAAATTGGGCTAAGAAGAATTCCCATAGATAGCTCGATCATAAGGTATTTGTAGTGGAGATGGTGGAAAATATTGCCTAATTTATAAATCCTTTATGGTTATTACCATGATTTTCTCAAAATATTGAATGGAAGAATGAGCATGTGACAAGCCTAACATTAAATATTTTGTCACAGGTAGTTGAGTAGATTTGTAATTACTTTGCCCAGTAATAATGCTATCTTTTTTTAATTACTCCTTTCCCCACTGTCAATAGATATTATTTCTTGGATACTTAACACCTACTTTCTACTGGACAACATTATTTAGCAAATAAAAAAAGATGATAACGGCAATGAAACTTGTGGAACATTATAGATTTGACATGGGGGGTAGTCTACATTATCATCCCCATTATCATTTAAAATAGCTTCAAAAGATGTGATATGATCTACTCTAATCATGTTCTGTGAGTTAATCTAGTAGGCTTTCGAGAGGCAGTTGCTATTTAGCAACACTGTTCCCTTAGCAACTGTGGCAAAATGAAGTATAGGTACAAGTACAATTCAGTAATATGAAACAAACTGTTAGGGAGGAAAGGAGGGGATTAGTTTTTCTCATTATACTTTTCTAAGACACGATGTGTCTCTGCTGTCTGAAAGCAAAATATCATTTATTTCATGTGGAAGACAGGTTTTATATTTATTTCATTCTTTCAGGATTTATGAGAAAAGAAAAAGCAGATTTTCCAGAGAGTACAGGTCTAAACAAACTAGATTTGTGTGTATCAAATGGCATTTATGTGTAAATATTGTTTAACAACAAGCTTTGGTCCAAATCTGCTTTTGCAAATGTTGGTTCTGTGAAAGTGAAAGAAATATATATGAAGACCTAGGATGCATAAAAAATATGTTCTTATCTAAAGCAATTGTGGAATTTATCAAATAGTATGTTCATTCCCAAGAAAACATGCTTTTTTTACACCTTCTAATACCTTTTAAATAAAAAATATATATTTTTCAGAAGTACATTAGAAGTGCTTTAATTTGCTGCTCTAGTATTATCTCTGATCTGCAGCAGTCAGCAAATTTATCTTTTTTCATGTCATGAAGGTAAGCATCATCACCAGCTAATATCTGCAGATTAAGTTCAAGTTAAAAGAGAGACATTTTGCAACTCTAAACAGTAAACTATGCACTAGTAAGAATTATCTCCTTCTTTTTTAAATTAACTCCGTGAAGCTGTGATTTACAGAAAAGGGGAAGTGTGTGGTTTCAGTTCTGTAGAGCTCATGGGAAGTTCATCCATGTGCTGTCTGTGTGGCATATGAAGATGGCCACTTTCCAAGTCACAGTCAATTGAATCAATTAACTGCTATTAAACTCAAGACATCCTGATATCATTGTGAAACATTGTATAGAATTACAACAATCTGGGTGGTCAATGAATCTGTTAATTAGAAACAGTGGGAAATTTAGGGAAAAGATGGGGCGGGGTGAGCATTTCACACCAATGTTTAATTAGGAATGAAATCTTGTTATGTATTATATTTCCTTTCTTATTTCATCACCCCTTATCCTGTATCTGTTGCATAGTTTTATTTATTTTTTTATTAATTTTACCAGGCTTACACACTATTCAAATCATAACTAAGTCTAAGAGGCTTACATACCTGAATGTAATAACAGGATTAAAATATAATTCACCCTAATCATAATCTTAATAAGTATAGAAAAAAATCAGTGGGAAGAGAATTCCTGAAAATATTCAGTTCCCAGTCATGTGGAGATTTAAAGAGGATTTAATTCAGGCCCTTAAATAGCACTCAGGAGCAAAGCTGTATTTCATGTAGTCCTTGAAGCCACAGTCTTTCATGACCAAGTTGACTGCTTCTCATAATTACCCAGGCTGCATGATCAGCAGGAGCTTCTATGGGATCTCCAGGTTCAAATCTAGGAAGAGCTCATGATGGTAGTTTAAACAATAGGCAACCTAAACAAGAGTGATCACATTTCCTAACACAGGGGAAAAACTTATAATTAGTGCACCAGATGAAGTTGTTCAACACCAACTTAAGCACAGCTACCAAGGGCTCTTATAGAAATCAAAGTTTTTCAAGATATATAAGTGCCAATGATCCTGCCCTATCCTCTGCCTAAGGTAATCTATTGTGCTAGATTTATACCTATTTATCTGAAGGAAGCCTTGTTTACTTAAGTGGAAGTTATTTCCAAAGGATGGATGGCTTTGATAAGAATAGAAAAGATCTAGACCGATTCATTTATTTGAAACACAACTTTCTTTATTCTGTTTGAAACCAGGTATATCTTGGTTTCCTGAAGTTCATGGCAGCTTTCAAATTAAAAAAAAATCCACTAAGAAAGAAAAAATAAAGAAGAATCAATAAGTACACTAAAAATGAATCTCCAGAAGTACTGTGTCAGATGAACTTGGCACAAAACAGCTTTTACATATACACTGTATGACCTAACTTTATCATCAGATATACAGTAGCCTTGAAATAGAATTTTATTACCAGATAAATGCCTATATTTATATACACAAACACACAAACACAAACCTATACAGAGATTTTTCTTTTTTTTCTGAAGGTCTGCTGCAATATCGGAACTGTACCTAACTTTTCTCTTCAATGAAACTGCGAGTCAAAAGAACTTCTGAAGTGTTTCATTTTTGTTGCCAATAGCCAAGCAATAGCTAAATTCTTGATCCACTGCCGTCGCAAGAAAATCCATGCTTTTTGTCTTTGTTCTACAAGACATATTTGTTCAGCTTCATAAACTAATAAACTCTGCTGAAATGGCATCAAGTCAGTAGATTTCAAATAACTTTAAATCATCCGTTTCAAAGTGTAGAATTCACAGCAGAAACACAGATGAATCTTCTATTAAAACTCATCCCTCGGGGTGAGTCTCTATTCTGCGCATGAAAGTCTGTGATAGGATTTTACCTTGCCCCAAAGGAAAAGAAATAACAAAATGCATACCACCCATAGGTGTCCACAGGTTATGGAGGTGGGCAGTGTCTTGTGATGAAATTACAAAGAGCAGCATTTTATATCAAAAGCATGCTTTGTCATTTTGGCATAAATATGATTAGAAGCAAATGCCCATGACACTGCCTGAAATTTAACATTTGAGGGGAAAAAAACCACAATTGTTCAATGTTCTCTCTTTAGAATATATAAAACATTCATCATTCCCTCTCTTTAGAGAGTGATGGCCAAAAAAGCATTTGAACATTAGAAGCCTACTTAGAACTTCCTATTTCAAAAAATATAATCTCAATGACTCCCTTCCAACTTGTCCTCCCCCCATGATTATTCAACCAATTCTTCATAGAAATAGGTTTGTATAAATAGCGTTTCACTCATCACTTAACCTGGGACCACTTAATGAGCCAATTTACAAGCAAGTCTTCTGAATAAATTTACTTCAACTGAAATTTCACCACCACATTTCTTTGCTACCACTGGAACTCTTCTTTTCTTATAGAGAAGTATACAATCTGAACCGATAAGGTTAAATATATGATCTCACAAGCCACCGGTGAGATCTCCAGAGACCTTCAAGAATTGTGTCCAAATTGTAACTTTAACAAAGAGAAAAATGAATATGTACATGACTGGAAAGTCATCATATTAATTAATTTAAACTGTAAATAAAATGAAATCAAATGTAATTTTTTCAAACTTTCGGAGAGTGCAATCTGGCATACCACTCAGTCAGTTTGATTTTCTGTCCAGAAACTTTGCATTCCCTTGCAAGAGATTATGTCTTTGTCCAAAGAGAAATCTACCTCTGGAGAAAGCATTTAATAAGATACACTCCAAATAGAGAATTTAAATTTAATGAACTGCTGCTACCTATAGTCTCTTATATTTTAGACCTGCAGTTCTCAAACTGTGTACCAGAATGCCCTGGGATGCTGCAGCAAAATCACAGGAACCTCATAGTCACTAGTTCATAATTTTCACCTAGGAGCATTGTGCAAAAATTATTGAGACACCATGAACTGAAAGTTCGGGAACTTCTATATTAGACCCCCCGAGTCTCATAAAAATAATGTGCATTCAAATATGTGGTTATTGGTTATTTTAAAAAATCTTAGAATTTAAATAAAGAATTATTTAAACCAAAATAGTATCTTTGTTCATAAAGGCATAAACAAAAGAGAAGGTAGAAGCCTAGGCTACTTATGTGGACAAGAATAATTGGATCATTTATTGATGGGAGTTAAAATCTGCAAGTTTAGGGATGTGGTTTCATGACATCTCTTTAATACATCAATATTCTATACTGTATTGTCCACCTATCCTATATATGAATAATGACTTTATAAATAAAGTCATTGTATATCAGTGATTGCATGATCTCTGTAGATGCCATACACCAAACAAATAATCAATGACATTAGGAGGGATCATAATGTTATTTCTTACTGTGATTTAGTATTAATTCGGCCTCTGCATTACTTGCTATTCTGACATGGTTGTCAGTCTTAATAAAAATCTTTTCTCTTATAGATATCTTCGTATTAATTGTTGGGCTATGACAGGTGACGTTCTTCCCCAAGAAGTATGATATCTGATTAAAAACAAAGCCTATGCCAAAAACTTCTCTTTTTCAACACAGATACAACTGGAAACAGAAATGTGTTCTTCAACCTAATTGCTACAGCTTTTCAGCTATATTGCCAGCAAATGGCGAAGTTATCTCTTTTACTAGAACTGGAAGGTGTTTCCTTAATCAATAAACACAAATGGACTATGAATGGATTAATCAACAGCGGCTCAGAGAGTTCCTTAATGTCTGACCCTACAAAGTACAAATTGAAAGAAAATGGACTGTTTCAAGGATGGGCTGCCATTCAAGAAGGGATGCCAAAGCACTTTCCATATATTCTCATTACAGCAGTGGAAATAGTCTTTAATTTAGCTCTACGAAAACTTTAAACAGGACAATGGTGCCATTGCAGACTTTTTATACTGGTGGCCTACTACATTTTTACCTTCCATAGGACTTTGTCTTTCTAGCAGAGTTAGCAATTAAAAGATTTTGCTTTTTGGTTCAGACTGCCTAGAGGTTGTTCAGAACAGCTTAACTCAAAATCTGCTTTTATGTATGTAAGCACAAGGTACCGTAATATTAAGTTTTTTTTAAAGGAAGTGTTTCCTATGACCATCACAAAAGGGATAACCTGAAAATGCTTTTACAAAGCTGCATGGAGTGAGTTAATAGACAGGATCCTAAATCCAGATTTGTGTGGACCTTTACAAATATTCAGTTTCCATATTAGAAATCAGTATCTTTTTTTTCTGGGACCCCTTCATTAATTAATATACAGGTACTTACAACTTACCACGACTTACAACAGTTGATTTAGTGACCGTGACTTATGACTCTTTTTCACACATATGGCCGTTGCAGCATCCACTTGGTCACATGATCAAAATTCAGATGCTTGGTAATTGACTCATATTTATGACGGTTGCAGGGTCCCAGAGTCATGTGATCATCTTTTACGAATTTCTGCCAAGCAAAGTCAATGGAGAAGGCAGAATCACTTATCAACCATGTTACTAACTTAAGAACTATAGTGATTCACTTAATAACTGTGGCAAGATAGGCATAAAATGGGGCAAAACTCAACAAATGTTTCACTTAGCAACAGAAATTTTGAGCACAATTGTAATTGTGCATCGAAGACTACCTGTATTCAAGCAAACGCTTTCAAATGTAGCATTTGGTATCTAATAGCAAGCAAGCAATTGTCTGTAAGTAGCCTAGTAGCAGGATATCAGCAAAACAGCATCTTCTTCACTTATTTTAATTAAGCATGACTAGCAAAAACAATAAAGTACCATTTGATACACTTTACTTGCTACATCATCTTTGCGACTTACAATGGCTTCAAACACTCTATATAGCAACAATTTAAATCAGAGTATCTGAACTGCTGGGGAGTAATAACTAAAGAAAGTTACTGTCTTTTAGTCTACCATATTGGTTTTCTGGAATATCACAAAAACAGGATGTCAAATAAGATAAATCTTGCTTTTTATCCAGATGGCTTCCTTTTATGTATTCTAAACAGGTAGGACCATAATTCAAATGTCAGTAAAGGCAGACCTCAGTGAAATTTAAATCTAATGTTATTCAAAGTTAAACTGAAATAAATCCATCGGGATCAATTCTTTTTTCATGCTGGACTTCCGGTTGATGTTGTGGCAGGATTGGACACATGGAACTGGTCTCCATGCTCCTGTGCCAAGTTCTTTCTGTCAGTGGGCTCTGAAAGGAGCCAAAGTTGCCCTGTAGGGGTGATGAGGTAAAGAGGGTGCCCTGTGAGGTTCTAGAGAGTCGCAACTTTCCTGCCTGATCTGGGGGGGTTCTTTCCCTTTTAGCCATGACAAGGAGAAGAGACAGCCTAAACATGGCTGCCACAAATCTGGGACAGCCGATAAACACCAAAGACTGGTGCTGGAACAGAGTTAGTGAACAGTGATTGGAGCTGGGTGAGAAGATTCTTTTTTTTTTGCATTTAGTCTCTAAACTTAAAGGAAAAAAGAAGAAAAAAAGAAGAAAATCCAGGAAAAGAGATTCTTAGAATTACCTTTTTTAAAGCAGCAACAACCATAGAAAGAAAAATCCTAGACCTGAATGAAAGGGCTAATTAAAAGCCAAAGACCTTTTAATAAAATAAAATTGGATTTTAAACCGGGTAGGCATTGTCATGGAAAGGGATTATAATATTCTGGGACTATGTACCTGAATTGATTTGAGTATTTAATTTTGTCTCTATAAATTGAATTAAACTTGGATTTTAATTTACCACGTTTGAAACAATGCTGAAACCTCTGTGGATGCTGCCATCTACTAGTGAATGGAATATACTACACCCCTAAAAATCTAGGAAAACTTTGAGAGAAGAAACAAGCAACATGTTTTTGAAGGATTGTAGTGATACTAAATGTCCTATAATTAATTACTCTACTATTGTGAGAATAAGGAAACTGTCTGGATTATTTAAATTGAATTGATTAATAACTCTGAGATATAAAGAGCTATGATTATTGAACTCTTTGATTGGCAAAACTGGAACTAAAATATTGTTTGTGGCTCTGACTAAAAGTGGACTTATTAAACTAAGACAAGATGCCCTTTCAGGAGGAAATGAGTGAGATTTCAAGAGAAATGGCATGGATGTTTCAAAGTAGTAGGGATGTTTTTGGAAGATGTTTTTAAAAGGAAATAGGAGCATGAGGGGATATTCTGGAGATTTAGCAGTTTAGGAGGATAGAGATAGATTAAAAGATTATTAACTCTGTTTAATACTAGCTAGTTGCCCACAAAAAATGGCTGCCTTGCATAAAAGAAAGCTATGTGATCTGATTTCTTACGCGACAATGCTGCAAGCATTGGCAATTTTGAATATAAAAGCATATTTAATTCAATTTGGACCTGTGATGTGAATATATTCTCTACTTGTGATGTGAATATATTCTATACCACTTTAGATGGCCCTTCAGCTTCCTTTTTGACTCTTAGAAGTGTTAGAGTATAATACATCAGTTAAACATGTTACTTTTCATCTCTGTAAATGTCTAATATGATTCATTTTCCTTTACATTCAGTAGAAATGGATAGCTTTCACTTTCCAGCTCATTATTATGATTATTAAGACATATTACTCTCCAAGTTACTGTTTTGTGTTCTGATATCTTCCAGCAACCTTCACACTTCAATCCTCCTAGTTCTTGATCAATCAATGACCGTCCTCCTCACCTCTCCCCAAATACTTTGTCTTTCTTGGCTGCTAAATAAGTCTCATTTATCTTCTTTATCACTTCATTAAAGTAGTAGGCTAAAACTGATTTAAGAGTTGGAATTCAGATGCATTGGTGAGCTTTAGTTCAACCTCAGAGATGTTGAAACAAGCACAGTCAGTCTAAGGATAAATCCTTAAAATCATTTAAACTGAATGAAACACTGGAAGTACAGTATATTTAAATAAATTAGGCACTTGCAAGTAGCAGAGATGAATACAAATTATTTTATCCAGTAAGTGGAATAGGATAACATTATCTTTCTCTATATTACTGAAATAAGTGTACTGTGTGATTTTAATTTCAAAAATTTGAAGTGATGTTTTACTAATTCAATTTCATCCTCCCTTGACTGTTAACAATTGCTAAAATAATCTTTGTCAAACAGTGTATCTCCCATATTCTTAAAAGGTCTAGGGCTTAGTCACGCACATATTCAGTGAATGTCTATCAAGTTACTCGTATCACAAAGCTTGTTTGTGATCAATTGGAAAATAATGTGTGATGTTTGATTAGTAACTGCTTTTACTTATCCACTTTACTGCTATGTGGCAAATCTCTGACAAAAGAACTTGAGCAGTTTGGTAATTTCCTCTCAGTTCATGGAATGTTCAGCAATAAGTCCCTGTTATATTCCTATGAAAACTGCCTGTTGTGGGAGCATTCCAAAGTGTATTTCTCTGAATACATTTTTCTGATGATAGAGGAGAGTTTAGTTTAGACAAGATAGCTTGTCTAAGATAATAATGGATCATTGAATTAACTCTGTATTCAATTTAGCACTCTTTAGGTTTGAGTTATGGAGCATTGGCACAGTAAATCTAGATTCTGAAGGTGAATTTTTAAAACCAGTATCTCTAATAAGGCTTGACTTACATATTTTGCTGAGTTATAAAATATGATTTTATTACTTTCTTACTTACTTACTTACTTACTTACTTACTTACTTACTTACTTACTTACTTACTTACTTACTTACTTACTTACTTACAGGGGGTTATATGTTGGTCCAGTCAACATTTCTAACTAATGTACGAATCCATAAATCTGTCATAACATTTAGTAAATACATAATCATAAAACAATTAAACCAAGAGAATTCATGATATGTAATGTTATGTGGCAATTATCTTGGTAAATGGGGGAAATAAATACTGCCTAGGAAATGGTCAGATCAGAGAGGGCATAACTAATAGCTGCATAATAGGCAGAGAAAGAGGCTGAGAATCCCTTCTTAAAATTCTCACACTATAAAGCAGATAGGAGGAGATTTGTCCTTTCAGGCCTGTAAGATTCTATTGATGCAGCCTTACAATAAAGTAGAATTAGCTCATTTGGTTCATTTTCTATCTGGCCTATGTGGGAATGCTGACAATATAGAACATAAAATGTCAGCATTCCCACATAGGTCAGATAGAACATTATATACCAAGAATAATATATTCCCAAACCATAATTAAAGCTTATAATTCATCAAGAAGTCATAGCAACTCTGCTTCTGAGACTTTGTGAAATAGCTAGGACTTCACAGACATTTTATAGATCAGAAGAGAGGGGACCATCTATGCCTGTAGGAGTGGGGAATACAAATCCAGAAGAAGGGGAAAGACACTGCAAAACTATGGTATAGCTGCTGTAAGTGTCAATCTGTCATTGAAAGGACACATAAAGAGCCACTCAATGACATCGTATCAGGTAGAAAGATGTTATCAGGAAAAAGCATACTTTACTGCAAACCTGCATTGATAGAATCTTCCAAGTCTGAAGGTACATTTCCCCTCCATCTCCTTTACAGCCCAAGAAACCAGGGGATATCTCTTCTGAGGCTCTTGCCCCACCCACTATCCAGCTGCTGCATTACGCTGTCTTTTATATGCTAGTTCTCTTGGGAGCAAGTATTTATCTAATCTCCCAAGGTCACTTTACTAACAATCATCAAATTCATTCTCCAAGATATGCTCCTTCACATTACATTACATAAACATTGTCACAGTCATCTATAATATGGTCAGCTAAAATACATGAAAAACAGGAATGCAGTCTGAACACATGGACATGTCAGTATATTGATGACAGATGTTTATGTTGGAGTTCTAGATGCTGTGAGGTTTTAGTATAGAATAGTATGTAAAGAAGGGCTAAGAGGATCTGGTGATTTTAAAGTTGGTCCCAATGACAATCTAGAGCAAGAGTGTCAAACTGACATCAACACGGCATCATCACATGATGTATCGTGATTTTTTTTCCTTCGCTAAGCCAGGTGTGGCCATGGGCCACAAATTTGACACCCCTGATTTAGAGCATTTTTAAAGACTTTAAATTCTTATGTAGTGCAAGAAACTGCAGCACTGGTGGCTGAAGAGAAGTCCATCAAGAACAATCAATTGGCCTCAGAATCAAAGAAAATTGCCAGAGAATTCCTTTGGGGTCCTGGCAGCAGCATGGCAGTCTTAGTAGTATCTCTGATCATCTGTTGGCAAATCAGCTGGCTGAAGCTCATAGTATTTGGCTAGAGCAGGGGTGTCAAACTCACGGCCCATGGGCTGGATGTGTCATGCACTGGTCACAATTTAGCGAAGGAGGAAAAGTTGTGATACGTCATGACATGATGCCATGAGTTTGACTCCCGAGAGCTAGAGCCAAAGAAGAGAGCTACATGAAAGGGCTGGAGATGGCCTACGATCTGATTGCAACTTCAGTGGCAAGCGTACTGAGATGGCTGCCACTACCCAATATCCAGCAAAGTTTTGTGGCAGTGATGACCTGGATATGTCTGCTTGTGAGGTAATGAAATCATTGAGGTTTGGGATGTCAGCAGAAGTAGGAGTCTTGTGAGCAAACAACTTGTGTTCCTTTGTTCCTTTAAGGACAACAGCTACTTGAACCTTTCTTTTTATCATTGCATCTTGGTCTATGCTACAAATTTGGAATTGTGCTCTCTTTAGCTTTTATTTTTAATTCTATCATGTAATGTGATCCAGAGTTGAAATATAGGAATGCCTCAGACTTTGTTGTACTAAAATTGTATTTTAAGACCTGCATTTCTGAAAGTCTTTTGTTCTGAAAATAGTTCTTGGAAAAGTTGAGTGCTAATAAAGTTACCGGTAAGTGAAATGTAAGGTGTAGTGGCTAATATAGATTTGTGAATACTTTGTTTCTGAACACTACCCATTTAATTCAGGAATGACTTCACCATTTCCTTATCTAAGGATAAATCTGGGATAAACACAGTTTGAAAAGTGATCAACAATCACCTCTTTCACTTCAGTAGTTAAAAGAAAATCCTTGCATTTGAACACTGAGCAGAAGGGAGACACTTCTATAAAGGGGGATTTGCAAAATATAAGGAAAAACTCTGTCCCAGACTTTACATTTCTAGGAATGTTGGGATTTTAGAAACAGGACCCCAAATAACAACAGTATGTAAAGTGGCACACTTTAGTAACACACAGCTTCCTAATAATTGCAATTTGCTACACCCTCTGTGAAACAGATATAATTATGTTAACAGCTTTCCTACTCAGACACCATACACTCCTATTATGAAGCCAGCTTCATTTAATTAGCATCATGCAGTAAATTAGCAGTTATAAGGACTGCTGGGTACAAGAGGCTCTCCATTTTCCCACCATCTCCCTAATCCTCAGTCAATGTTAAGATTAGTGTTGACTGAGTCTCCAGATGAGAAAAAGAGATGCTGACGCCTTGCGGAAGTTATGATTCAGCATAGATTTGGGATTCACCCCCAGGAGTTCGTATCACTGAACCTGTTTACAACATTAAAAAAAAATGCAGCACATAGATGAACAGCCTGTGTTTCTCTACAAAGGCAGCAGTAAAGCAGGAGTTAATTGAAGTTCTGTTTCCATGTTGGCTTTTGGATTTGTTTTGCATTTATGAAACCATTCTGATTTAACTTTGTAGGAGGAAAAAGGGTTTTGCTTTTTTGTTTTTCAAAGATGCCATTTTCTCTCAGGGATGTTAGCTGAAACAAGTGCACCATCATGTTTTTGTAGTATAATTGTCATAATTATTTAACTGGGACAAATGTGTCATTTTTTTTTTGCATCAGTTAATTTTGAAAGGAAAACATAATGAAGTTTTTTTTCCCCCAATGAGGAAAAACAGGCAGGCAGGCAGGCAGGCTTCAGAGGGAGCAAGAGTTTTATAACACCCATCTGTTATCCTATAATTAAAAAACAAAAGTATATCTACAAAATGATTAAAATATGTAAACAACTTATTTTAAAGGAAGAAATAACTGGGGAAAGTGCATGACAGATTTTGACCTTGTGGAAGGTAAAAGGCCATCTTTCCTCATTTTTAAAGAGATATTTTTTTCTATTTCCCTTTTTTTTAAAGACCAATCTAAAGCATCTGAAATGCTGGTCACAAATAATCCCACTTTACAATTTCCTATGTGCTCCATATTGCTTTCTTGGAGGGTATTCAATCACAAATTAACCTTGGTCCAGGTTTTCTTAATATGCACAACATAACATTTTTACATAAATAAAAAAATGTTTGATTTCAGGTATGGGATTAATCATAATTCTATGTTCACATGTTAGGTTAGGAGCAAAGCTTATTTCATGCATATCAATCTTGGTTATTTATTTCAATACACTAATTATAGCAGTATTATTATAAATACTGCTGCTCAACTCACCTATGTTAAATTTCATTTGTTAAAACTGTGTAGATCATAGTTAAGGTAAGACCCAGTTTTATAAATAAACAAATCTGTTAAGGTAAGACCCAGTTTTATTCCCATACAAGTCTTTTAATGATAACTTGTAGCTTAAGATCCAGCAGACTTTATTAACATCAGCGTAAGGGTCTGTTACTGGCATCATATTTCCTGGGACTACTTCAACTCCTGATAGAGCCAGATAAATGAGCAGAATATCCTAAAGAGCCATAGAAGTGATGGATGATAATATGCTGGTCACAGAAAGTATTAAGATCAAGCTGTTAATCAATTAAAAGTCTACTAAGTATAATTTTATGATTATGGGTCATTGATAGTCATGCAAGAAGAGTATTCAGCAATGTGTGCACTATATTATGTTTCTTAATAGAAAATGTAACCCATAATGGAGCAGCTGAATTTTTAGAATTCATTAATTCTGCCTACTGCATCCTAAATACATGGACCTCTTTGTGATACTATCATTTGGTATAGAAAGCATTATTTTGCAAGCTAAAAGTAGTGCTTTCAAATGGGAATTAAATCTGCAATGACAGATTCACTCAGACAAATGCCTGTTTTCAGGGAAACACCATTCTTGCCAAAAAGCCTGGGATTAGACAAAATATGATTAATTGTGTGAGAAGCCTCTATCCCAGTGGCCTATAAATGATTCTCATTTGTGAGGGGGGGAAAAGAAATACATCTTAGCTTTCATGTTTAAAACGAGATTCAGAGTCTTTCTTTGGAAGACAGACAAACACCTTAATGAAAACTCTAGAGAGCAGAACAGAGGTGAAAATCATTGCTAACAAGAAATATAGCAGCCGAAGTCCACCCGTGTATTCTTTCCTATGCTATATTAGAATAAATAACTTACAGATTACTCTGTTCTTCTCATTTTTAGTTTTCACTGTTAAAATATTCATCTCTTGAATGCACATCAAATAAGAGTAGATAGGACACAAATAAGAAGAAGGTAGGTTGAGTTTCTTACAGATGCAATTGCATCAAATTTCAATGCTTTTTTCCTCCTTTTGTTCAATTGTGGCTGATCCTCTGAGGTTGCCTAAATAAATCCCTGCAATTTTCTTGGCAGAGTTTTTCAGAAATGCTTTGCATTTCCTAGAAATGACAGAAGGTGACTGGTCGAAGATCATCCAGCTGGCTGTATATCAGTGGTGAAATCCAAATGTTGTTACTGCCCATTCTGTGGGTGTGCCTTGGTGGGCTTAGTGTGGCTTGATGGCGTGGCTTAGTGGGCATGGCAGGGGAAGGATACTGCAAAATCTCCATTCCCATCCCACTCCAGGGAAAGGGTACTGCAAAATTCCCATTCCATTCCACTCTGTGGCTACCCAGAGGTGGTATTTGCCACTTCTACCCAAAATTTCCGCTACCGGTTCTTCAGAACCTGTCAAAACCTGCTGGATTTCATCCTTGCTTTATACCTAATGCAGGACTACAACCCATGTTCTCCTGATTTCTAGCCTGATGCTCTACTACACCAAACTAGCTCTGTATGCAAAATTATATACAATTAATTGTAAACTCATAGAGTTTTTTTTAACTTCTTCTAATGAGCATATAGCTGTCTGAGAAAACTTCATATTCCTCTTTCCATCTACTTACTGAGTATAATTTTATTATGGAAACAAGACTATGCAAAATATCTATATACAGACAATAGTGCAAGTAGTACAAATTAATAAAAAATATACAGATTGCAAAATATTTTGCTATAATTGCTAGTGTAAAGAACATAAAGGAAGTGTTCAGTTCAGAACATTGCCACATTTTATCTTTATCAATGTTCCCCTCAATCCTTTGTAGAAACTGACCATTGTAATGTTTTTCCTTGCCAGTATTCTGTTCATGTTTTTATTGCATTATTTTGAAATTCATACTTTGTTTCCTGTATGTTCAGTAAGTGCCAATTTTTAACTTATACCATTGCTTGTTCTTGGCTGTCTTTTATGCAATCAGCCAATGCATGCTTTTCTTCTTCGACAATTTATTTGACCTGAAGTAAACCTGTCTTAATTTCTGCAGAGCAGGCATAATCTATCCTGGGAAAATAATGCATAGTGAATAGTCACCAGTTTTCTTGTTTTTTCAGTCCAATCTATCCAGTTCCGCTTGGGTCAATTTAATAATTCCAGCAGTGTATCTTATTACAGATATGGCCCAAGTATTGATTGTTTCTATGACATTTCTACTGTTCAATTATTAATTTTTTTTATTTTCACTGTTCAATTATATCTTTAGTAAAATTTAGTACTTTTATTACTCTTGAATGTATTATTTACCAATCACATTTTTAATTTGACCATTCTTGATACTATTCAACTATAAAATGCCAATATACTTGTAGGCTTCATCCTGATGGCTCCTGATAGTTGGCTATTTCTCATTACAATGCCATTACTGTTCATGATTTCACTCTGCTTTATTGTTACTATAGCACAATCCTCTAAGACAAATGTCATTGTTCTCTTTTAAACATTCTTATAGTGTTTGCCAACCACTGGATTCCAATTTCTGATTTTTTTTAAGAAGTGGCAGATCATCCATATAAAGCAAATGTTATATTTTATTAGCATTTTTTACTGTTTGATAGCCAGGATATTTTTTTTCTTCAAAATCACTGAAAGTGAGATCATGGCAAAGACAAAAATTAGGGTTATAATGAATCACAGTGGAAGATGCATTGATAACCTACACATGGTGAGCTCAACCATCCATGTTGCACACATCAGCTTTGGCGTTGAACTGCAGCATTTTATGCTGCTTCAGTATGGGGAGCAACTGCACATGTGAAACAAATTGATATTGCTGTCAATGAAGCAGAATGCTTAGTGACAGGTTGCCTCAACTGACAAAATATATCTTCTCATTGGCATTGCCCCACCTAAGAACAGGAGAGAAGTAGCACCAGATGACGAGGTAACTAAACAAGAGGATGTTCTTCAACATCGTCTGAATGGACATATGCCCCAAGCCCACTGATTCATATCTAGGAACAGTTTTATGGCAAGAACAAACATTCTTGAGGGTACACAAGAACAAAATTGAATAAAAAGATGGAAGAAGGAGACCATAGAGCAAGGGATCACATTAAAGTTGGATATGGCTGAAGGATCTGATGTCCCTTATATTACTTTGAGGATCCTGAATAGGATGAAAGTTGGAGTTGCCTAAACGTAAAACCAATAGGCTCAAGTGGAGGTTCTTAGCAGATAACAACATGCTATGTGAATGTAGAAAGAAAGTTACATGCCCCATCGTTCTGGTATGTCAGCTACTATCAAAAACATGTACAGATAATCACTTATTTTTGGCCAATGACAAAGTCAAGATGGTGGCTTTATTCTGGCAGTCTAAAGTTTGCACTAGACATGGAAGAAGTAGTATAAGAAGTTGCTGTGATTTGGTGTGATATGGCTGCTTACTATGCTGTGACTTTATATTCAAAAACTGATTAGCATAGATGTCCACCAGGGATGGAGATTTGATAGATGAATAAATCAATTAAGAGATAGGTTACTCTATTCCCCTGCTGGAATTCCAAAACCCAGCTGCGGGAAAGCTTTTTACTAAAACTGACTGCAACAAAATCTAACCTTTTGTTGGAGACAGTTGTAAAAGCAGTTTCAGAAAAGATAACATGCATCCCAAACTGTTCAGGAAACATCTGCTCTGAGGAATGCCTGTAATCATTAAAGCTGTATTTACCAGAGTATAATTAGTAGAAGCAAAATTAACATTAGTTTACACAGAGATACAATTTCTGTAAAATATGTGGGCAACAAAAAAAAATACATAGTTTCACCTGATTGACCCTCCTTGGGTTTGGTTCGAAGCTAAGCAGGGCTGAGCCTGGTTAATGTTTGTGTAAAAGTCCTCCAGAAAGTGGAACTGGGGCTGGGAGAAATCCTGGAAGAAGGCAATGACAAACTTCCTCCATGCTGTTGCTGACAAACCTTTCAAAATTTGCACAAGTCAAAGGAGTTACCATATTTTTCGGAGTATAAGACGCAACTAGTTTTTGGGGACAAAAACAAGAAAACAAGAAAAAAAATCTGCCTCCCAGTAATTTGCCTCCCAGCAAACAGCAGACAGTATAGATGATATACACTGTTTGCTGTGTATTTCTGTGCATGTGTGCCTGACCCATAGAAATAGCAAAGAATTG
>JANHFT010008333.1:26145-36206 GCA_032467955.1 Pseudoxenodon macrops | reverse complement strand
CCAGCCGGTCGGCGATCTTCTGGGAGAGGTCCTGGTGCGAGCTGCCGCTGAAGATCTTGATGTTAGGCATCCTGGCCAGCAGCGGCGGCGGGCAGCGCGACGCGGCGGAGGACGAGGCGCGCTCCGCTGGCCCGCCGCCTTCCTGCGGCACCGGCAGCAGCTCCGCCGCCTCCCTGCGGCGCTCCCGCCCGCCGCTCTCGGGATCCAGCAGCAGCCGCAGCAGCGCCGCACGGCCTCCGCCTTCCGGGCGCCGGCTCCGCTTAGAGGGACGGTGCGACGCACGAGCGGCCCTCCAACGCGCAGGCGCCGAGGGAAGGGCCGCGCGCGCTCTAGCCCGCCATCTTGGTACCACGCCCCCTTTGTCACCTCACCGATTCTCGCCTGGCAACGCGCACGCGCGGGGAGGGGGCGGGGCGAAGGCTGCTGAAAGGAAACTTCCCACGCGGCAGATGCGGAAGGAATCGATTTACTCTTCCGGGTTTGCGAAAGAAAAGCCTCTTTGTTCCGTACACCGGGCGGGGGGGGGGGGGGGGCAGAGTCCGCGCGAGGGGCTGGGCTGGGCTACCTTTGGAAGCCCGCGGGCAGGTCCTCCTCTCCCAAGTGCCTCTCAAGGCTCCCGGGCCTCCGAATCCCGTCCGGGGTCTCGGGCATTGCGCGGCAGCAGCGGCAGTTCCCGCCGTTCCTGGCCGGGGTGACTCTGCTCCTTTCTGGCGGCCGGAGGGAGCCGAGAGGAGCCGCGGGGGGTGGGGAGGGGGGTGGGCGCGAGCAGGGGCTCCAGGCTGGGCTTCCCCTGGGCGGAGCCGGGGGCCTTTCGCGGTCTCGGCCCTTGAGAGACGAGCCGCTCTGACCCCGGGCGGCCCGGGAGAGGAGCTGGGGCTCGCGGGGCAAACGAGGCGTTGCAGGCCGGAGGGAACCGGCCGCGCCCTCCTCCCTCTCCCGGCGGCTCGCAGCCCTGCAGGCGTTCAGGCACTTGGTCTAGGCTGGGCAGGCGGCGGGCTCCGGCGGCGGACACGGATTTACTTGTTCATCAGTGTCTTCAAGGAGCGCGTGAGCGAGTTCACCACGGAGGCCGCCGATTGGTGGCTGGGCTGCTCTGCTTCCTGATCCCCTCGGTGGCCGGTTCGGGCGGTGGACTCCTCCGCAGCTCTTAGCAAGAATGTGTAGTTCCTCACAATCTCTTCTACTTTGGCCAAGAGCGCCTGGCGCTGAGATCCTGAGCGCACCACGGTCACCAGCCGCACAAAGGTCTCAATCAAGCTTCCCAGGACTTGGAAGCTGCTGCTCACTGCCGACAGCATGCGAGTTGGGCTCTTGTTGACCGCGGCAACTCTGCGGCAGGAGGCCCGGAAGTCCTTGAACTTAAGGGCCAGCTCTTGCTTGTACTCGGTCAACTGAGGGAGATGTGACTTCCCTTCCTGGGCCTCGGGGCTCACGATGCACTGCCGAAGGATTGTCAACAGTTCACTGGTGTCCAGCTGCACAGACAGGAACCCATTGGGCCAGGTGTAGGTGCGTCCCTTCAGGGCGTGAATCTTGGCCAGGCTGCCCTCAAAGGAGGAGGTCCGCAGGTCTATTTCCTGGGTCTGGTTGTCTGGAGTGCTGCAAACACTGGCATCCAGAACTTGGAGAGTTCTGCTGACCACTGGGATTGCCTGGTGGCCGATCTTCCCTTCTGGGAGGATTGACATGGGAATGGTGTAAGAAAGCTCATCCTTTTCACTCCCATCATCCGTCATGTCGCACTTCCTGTAGTAGAAACAGTACCGGAAGGAGCAGCACCTGTCCCCGTCTCCATCCTCCTCTGGCAGTTTGTGGGGGCTTGGGTAGATGTCCTCCTGAAAATGAAGCACAGCACCACCTTTCTGGCTCTTCTCAGCCACTTGAACATAAGAGGGTTCTGCCGCTGTGGGGTGGGGGTCCTGCATTTTGCCTTTTGAGGCAGGGACTTGGACAGTGGCCTCCATCTGCTTCCGCAGGTAATGGCTCAGGTAGCCTGGAGAACTTGGGGATGTTTGCTCCATCTTTTCAACTTCGCTGACGCTGTAGCGCCGCATCAACTTCTTGTAGTGGGGTACTCCTACGCACTCCCCAGGAGAGGCACACGTGGTCAGGCACGACAGGCTGTTTTCAGGGTCAGACCTGCAATCCCTGGATTCCAGGCTTGTGGACCTGATCCGGCTGCCCTTGGCATGGGCTCCAACAGAGGACTTCCCTGGCCATTCCACCTGCTGCGGCTCTCTGCCCCTGCTCTGCCTCTCTAGGCCTGATGCTGTGGACTGGCCGGGCAGGGGCCTGGTGCCACGGCTGAGCCGCTTGCAGTCACAACTCCGCCTCTGTTCCCTGGACATCCCTGGCACGGTCTGAACGGGGCTAGTCCGAACCTGGCAGGCGCAGCGCCCTGTAGCCGAAGGGTCCAGACGGTCCGGAGACACAGGGTCCCTCCTGGTCTTTGGCTTCAGCAGCTCTTCCAGGAATTCAAGCTCATATTGCCTCACTTTCTGCAGCTGAGCCTGCCGCTCATCGGTCTCTCTCTTGAGTCGTGTTGGGAAAGTGGCAGAAATGAGGTTCTTGAACCGGAACGATGCTTTGGGTACTTTAGGCTTAGCCGGGAGATCCGAGTCTGGTGCTGTAATGGCTGGGGCCTTTTCAGGCCTTTTTAAAAGCATGGAAGCGGAGGGCAGGCTTTCAGTCTGAGCACCTGGGGGGACCTTCCCCTTCAGAGTCTCCCCTCCGGGACTACTGAAGGTCTGTGGGCTCTTGCAGGGTGGAGGCCTCGGGGCACTGCAGCTGTTGGCACCTGTTTCCTCCTGGCTGATGAGCATCTCTCTCTGGCCAGGTGGCCTGCCACCCTCTTCCTGGCACAGGAGTTCCTCTGCCCCCAGATGCCCTGCCCCCTCTGGCCTTCCCTTTGGCTGGCAGTTCTGGGGCACCTGCTTCTCCTCTTCTGCTGCTGGCAGGGGAGGGGGGACCGCCTCCACGGGGCTGCCTGGGGATCCTGGGTTCCGCTGGCAGACGTCACCGCTTGGCTGCTTTTGAGAGCAGGGAAGGCTCGGGGGGAGCCAGCCCACAGAGCAGGGCTGGGGACCAGACAGCTGCCTGCGGTCAGGACCCCAGGAGGGAGTGTTGCCTTCAGTTGGCGAGGGTGCTGCAGAAAGGGGGGGTTTATGGCCGACTGGCTGCAGACCTGGCGTGACGAGGACAGTAGCTGCTCTCTGGTCCTGCCGCCCACTCTCTGGGGGGCTGTTTCCCAGGGCAGGGACAGCCGTGGTGTGTGGGACCGCAGCTGCCCCACAGGGGAAGGAACCCTTGGGCTCGGCCACTGGCCCTTTGGCATTGGGCTCATTGAACGGCTGAGAGGGCAAGGGCTGGGAACAGCCTTTCTCTGGTTCTCGCTTGTTTGTAGTGCAGGCGGCATTGGAGGTCTGGTCTGGCTCCCGATACTGAAGTGGCCCTTTGACGCCACCAGCCTGGATGCGGAACGGAAGGTCCTTCCTGGCCAAGAGGCCTTCCTGGCTGAGCTGCTGAGTCAGGAAGAAGGCAGCATTCGGACGTTGCTGCACAGCTGCGAGAATCTCTGGGACGTGGGGGATCTTGGGGGAGTTGATTTCGTGGCCGGAGTCCATCGATGACTCCGGGGTGATGGCAGCCAGAACGATGAGGCCTGGAGGAGGAGAAGAAGAAGAAGGCATGCTCTTTAGTTGGGCGGGGAAAGCCCCTCTCCTCCTGAAGGAGGCTCACGCCCACCCTCAGCCACTGGAGGAATTTGACCTAGCTAACCAGAGAGGACAAGAAGAAGGGGAGAGTAATTTCAATGAAAGAAATGTGTCGTGTGTGTCTCCCTGCCTGCCTCCCTGCCAGCCACTGCTTCAAAGGCAAAGCTACTCCTGTGCCGAGGGGGAAACGGGAGGGGGCTGCAAAGAAGTGGTAGATGGGAGGAGCCACGTATGCTGGTTATGGCTGGACCTCTTGTCTTTTTGGAGAGCCAAGTTCTGGCACCGGCTCAGAAGACATTTTACAGGCTTGTCTGGGCTGCCAGCCCAGCTGTCCCTGAATGATGTACCTGAGCTGGCAGGGGTGGTATGGTGGTCTTAATGTGCCTTAAGAGCCCTTTTCTGTGCCACATTCTGGCCTCTTCTCTGTGGATGGATTGCTGCCGCTTCTCTCTCTTTCTAAAATGGGGTTGGAGAGGCAGCCTTTCCAATGCGCAGCTGATGGCTCCCCTCCCCACAGAGCTCTTGGGAAGGCTCCAGCCACTGACTGCCCCACTGACCTGGGAATGAGGGTCCGCCCCCCCCTCCATATATAGCTATGCCGCTGCCAGTGCCCCTCTCTTTGGACTAAATTTACAGGTTTTGTGGGTGCTGCTTTTTTGCTGAGTGCATTCTGACGGGAACCGGCTTAAAAGGAGGGGGGTACCTGCCGTCTGCTGCGGCTGAGGGTGCACACCATCTTCTGAGGCCGCCAGCGCTTCCAGGGCCTGCAGCGTGGAGACCAGAGCATCGTCCAGATCCTGGGCGTGATCTCGGACAGTCCGCGTTTGCATGCTATCTATGAGCGTCACGGGAATCTCCTCGTACAGGAGGCTGCAGAGCTGGCGTCCTGGATCCTGCCCTTTTGCCATGGCGGCGGCTGCTGCTGCTGCCGCTGCCGCCACCCGGCGCTTAGAGTCGTCCTCATCGGAGCTGTTGTCTTGGAAGCCGGGAGGTGGTGCAGCGATGGGGAGAAGGGATGTGGTTTCATCATCCTCTTCATCGCTCCCTGGAGGGGGCAGGGAGGTCAGGTCCACCATGTGGTTCTGCGTGGGGCCGGGATTGCTGCCTCGGTGGGGGGCTGGCTGCTGGCGCTTGACTTTGGCCTTGCAGGAGTCACAGTACAGCTGCTGGGGCTGGCTGCTGTGCTGGCTGTCCAGGGTGTACGCCCTGGCTCTGTTGGCCCAGCACTCCTGGTCTGGGCCGTGGGGCTCGCAGTCCTGGGCGGCCCCATGGCAGTCTTGCCCGGAGCTCTCTGAGGTGGGATCCGATTTGGTCCGGGGCCGGGACTCCTCAAAGAGAATCAGGTTTTCATTGACGTCAGTCCCGCTCTTGCACTCCTTCTTGTGCTCCCGCAGGTGCAGGTAGCAAAAGCTGAGGAGCTCCGAGCCCAGGGGATCTGGAGGGCCGCCCCCTCCGGGGCCAGGGAGAGAGCCTCCCAGGAGCCTGCTCTCCTTCTTAGCCAGGTGCCCTGCTGGTGCCGGAGGCTGATGGCCGAAGAACAGGCTGCTGTCTGGAGCAAAACACACATTGGCTGTTAAAACGTGCACTCCTGCCGTGGCTCCCAAGGAGGCGACTGGTGGACAGGCAGCCAAAGAATCCGGTGCCTGCCCACTTGGCGGGAGGGCCAGCAAGGGACCCCATGAGCAGAAGAAGCTGCTCCTTGCTCCCCCTCCCCACTTCCTGCACTTCCAGCTTAATTGCAGAAGGGCCAGTTTCGGAGCTGTGCTGGAAAATGGCTTCCCATCGGAGGATTTTGGAGCTGTGGTGAGGTGTCAAGGGATGGGCTGCCTCTCCACCCCCCACCCCCTCCACGGAGATCAAAGGCATTGAACGAAGAAGGCGGGGCCGATGCCTGGCCACTGTTCTCCCAAACTGATGGGCTTACATGGCCAGAGGGGGATTCTCTTCCCCCTGCATTGCCCAGGCTCTCTCGACTGGTTACCAAAAGGCACAGCTGAGCTCAAGGCATGGGGCCTTGAGGGTGTGCTGTTTTTGGGGGTTTGCTGGCAAGCCTGCCACTTGCCTTCGAGGGACCTGGCCAAAGACCCCCCCGGACTGTCAGAAGAGCCACAAGCGGTAGTGCAGAGTGACTTCTGGGGAATGTTCACAGCTCCTTGCGAGGCCTGATTCCTGGCTCCTCTTGCCCTCTGTCTCCTCCCAATGACACTCTGCATCCCCCCGCCGCCGCCCCTCCTCAGTGAGTCCCTGACTGAACAGGTGCAGGAGGAGGAAAGAGCAAGCGGGGAGAGGGAGTGCGGTTGCCTGCAGCTCTGTTGAGCAGAAAAGCACAGTGCCCAACACATCGGTGCCTCTGGCTCAGCCTGGCGAGGGGATCCCCATGCTTGAGATGTTCCAACTGGGCTGCCGCCGCCTACAAAGCCATCTGGGGGACAGGCCCATCGTTGGAACCGCCATGTCGAGGGATAAGATGGGAACCTGGCCAAGGGGCACAAATCTCATGAGGATGAAACGCACCTGCCTTGGTCAGTGGAAGCGGTGGTGGCTGACTGGTGTGTCGGGAAAGGATCATCCGCTTGGAGTCCACCAGAAGGCGGCAGTAGCCAGTGATGAGGCAGGTGAAGTTGGTGGCCTCCGGCCATTCCATGAGCAGCACCAGAGGCTGGGAAGGGAAGCCAAAGGGTCAGCAGGCTGTCTGGCCACAGACAACCCTCTCAAGAGGGAAAGGTGAGGTGCCTGGCCTTGGAAGGCTGCTCAGGAGACCTGCCCTTGGCTGGCCTTCCGATTCCAGCAGGGTGGCAGCCAGGGACAGCAGCTGGACCTACCTTGGCGTCCAGGATGCTCGTTTCCACCCGGGCCACCCCCTGGTTCTCCCTGAAGAGCTGGATCTTGCTGACTTTGCTGAACTCGGACAGCACGGTGGTGAGGTTTGTCTTCAGATCAATGACGTGGCTGATGCCATGGCGAGGCCCCACCAGGAGGGTGGTGGCTGGCTGTTTCTCATCCTGTGCGGGACGAGATGCCAGTCAGAGACAGAAGGGCGGAGGTAGGCCTTGGGGCCCAGCTGGGGGCCCATCCCTGCGCTCTCCCCTCCCTTACACGCCAGCATTACTGTACCAGTCCCACAGTGTTGAACAGGACGCCTGCAAAGGTTGGCAGCTCGTTCAGGATGCGCAGGTAGTGGAGCTTCGCTTGGGGGGTGGTGATCTGGGGAGAGACATTGTGCCCTTCTCCGTCAGAGTGCCAAGGAACCAAGATCCCCTCAAGAATTGTTCTGCCCTGGCAACAGTGCAGGGCAAGGATGGCTTTTCTGGAAGCTGAAGCAGTTCAGCTCTAGCAAACTTCCTTGGCTTGACTGCAGTGGATTCTGCCTGGCTTTTGTTGTGGCAGCCAAGCTACGAACGGATGCAAGCCAGTCCTGCAGTGAGAGCCCTGCGCTGGCTGCCAGCGGCTTTCTGAGCACAAGATCAAATGCTGGCATGCACCCTCCCAAAGGCCAGTCTGCTGCTGAGTGCAGATGGGGCGGCTTCTTTTGCAGCACTGGCGACCCCTGCTGGATGGAGGCCTTTCTTGCGCTGGGCTGACAGCTGCCCATATGGAAAAGCATCTGTGGAGGGAGGCTTGGTCAGCCTTGGGCCACTTGTGTGAAGCCAGCAGAGATTTCTCCCCAGAAGAAAAATCTGGTTTCTAAGGAGTTTGCATCACGGCCGCTTCTCTGAACCGAGAGAAAGGTGCTAAGTAACAATCTCACAGGGAAGGACCAGGAAATGGTCAGCTCTAATTCCCCCTTAGGCATGAAAGCTGCTGCCTGGCTGGGCCAATTCATCTCACCTCGTGGGATATGGTGGGGAAATAGGAGGAGGAAAGGGTACTGGGTGTGTTGGCCACCTTGAGTTCTCTATAAAAATAATAATAAAGATGGGAAAAAACAAACTGGTTTCTCTGCATCGGCTTATCTACATTTTATGTAGAATTGCCTGTTAATCTTCCTATGCCATTTACCGCTATTTACAGAGGAATGTCCGGGGAAAGACAGTTTGTAGAAAAAAGAAAGCCATTGTACAATGTTTCTTTAGTAGATTATGCACATCTAATGGCATGTCTAAACTCTCGGCCCACCTAATAATCCAGAATAAAAGCTCTCAAATCCTGGCAACAGAGAAGAATTTGTTTACCGATCCAGTTTACCTTTCAGCAAGAAATTGATTGGCTTGCTATATGTTTAGTTGCTCCTCCATCAGCCTACATAGAGCAACACAACTAAAGAGGTCCGTCTAGATGCCCTCTAGCCCTCCTATGAGCCTTGTTTAAAAAGATGTCAACTTGGCCAGAGAGGAGACTTTGGGGGGGAGGAGGCAGCATCACTTTGGAAGGGCTCTGGGGATCCTCTCTGTCAGCTCAAGGGCGCTTTTTGCTCACAGCATTGTTGAGCCCCCTCCCCCCCCGCAGGCATTTGGGCCCAGCAGGCCATTTGCCCTCCCTGCCCCCTTGCCTTGCCTTGGTGCCCCAGGGGGGCTGGTTCTGATGGGCCTTCAGCTGCTGAGACAGTGCCTTCCGAAGGCTCTTGTCTTTGATGCCTTGCAACAGTGAGGGGGGCAGGAAAGGCTCCAGGCCCCATTCCTTCCTAGCAGGAGGGAGAGACGGCTGGTCAGGCAGGCCAGGCGGGGTTTCTTCCTCCCCCCCCCCGACCCTCCAGGGATCTTTGGGCTAAGGGGGACAGGAAGAGGACCCTCTGCCCGCTTGTGGCACATGTGGCATCTACTTCCAGGGAAGGATTGTAGGGTCCAGAGGAGGGTGAAGGCCTTGCTAGAACATCACTACAAAGGCCAGCTCAGTGTGTGTGTGGGGGAGACCCGGAAGCCCCAGTGACCGGGGGTGGGGTGGGGGTGGAGAGGGAAGCTGCTACGGCTTTTGCTGCTGAACCTACTCCACGTTTTTGAGGGAGACTTTCTGGCTTGGCCGTGTGGCTGAAACCGTGATGTAAATGTGCAGGGCAGTCAGGCCAAGCAGCATTTCCGGCTTGGGCTCCATCCCAAATCGCTCCCTGATCACATCGTTGCGGCTCTGGGGAAAGAGAGAGAGGCTGCTCAGAGCAGCTGCTTCCCTGCACCCCCCCTCCGAGGAGCCCCTGCCCAGGTCTCTGCAGCCCTCCAGGAGTGCTCCCGGGGCAGCTGGCTAGTGGCTGCAGGCCACCCTGGGCCAAGGCCTCTCTGGTGCGAAGCAAGGGGGAGAGCCGTGTGCTGCTGGTAGGCAAGGAGGTCCTCCCCCTCCATGCTCACCTGGATATACAGGTACTCAAAGGCTGCCGGGTCCCTTCGCAGCAGCTCCACGGGGTCTTTGGGAAAGAAGCTGACCCGGAAGAGGCATCGCATTCCTTGGTAGTGTGTCCTCTGCACCACCTGTGGAGAAGCAGAAAGGAGCCTCCCTGCAACCCTCAGCATTGGGAGATCTGCACCTGGCAGATGTGGTCCCTAGGGGGCAGACCTGGATGGGAACTGGCTCGCCTTCTCTAAGCAGAGTGGAGGGCCCGGGATGGCATCCTCTGCCTCCTCCCTAAACATTGCGCCAGCTTCAAGCCCCCTTCAGCGCTTTGCTTCCTTCCCAGGCAAGACGCCTGGCAAGATCGCCTTACAAAATCTCCCCAGGGCCGGAAGTCTTCCAGAGCAGCTTCCCAATTGCAGTCTTTGCTTGAAAGCCTCCATGATGGAGTTTCCATGACTCCGGAGGGCGAGCTGTCCTTAACAGCTCTCATAGCCAGGGAATTACTCCATATTTCAAGCTTGGATCTCTCTCTGGAAAGCTCCTACCCGGTGGTTGTTCTTTTAACCCTACAGAGAATAAAGCCCCCCCTCCTTTTTCCTGGGATAGCCTGTTAAAGTTTTGACAGCTTCTGTCGTATGCTTTTCTTAGGCTAAACATACCCAGTTCTTTGTAGCATCTAGTTTTACTAGTTTTGTTGCTCTTCTCTGTTCTCCTCCCAATTCCTCAGCATCTGTATTTTGTGGAACAGAACTGGACACCATATTCATGGCATGGTTGACCAGTGATGCAGCCCAACACTGCACTGGCTCTTTGGGCAGCTAAAGCACGCTGCTGGCTTGCACAATAATACGGAGCCATCAGTCCGTCTTCTGAGGTGTAAGCATTCCCCCCCCCCTTCGTGTTATCTGCATCCCCCTCTACCCCCCTCCTGCAAGCCATGCCAGGAGCAGAGCAGCCAGGCAACCCTTCCAAGGGGAGCCATGAGGGGGCCAAGTTCCTGCAGCAGAGAGAATGAACCCGTGGGGTTAGGGGCAGGTGCTTACGTGGGCCAGAGGCTGCTTGTCCTGCAGAAGGAGGAACTTGTGACTC
>JANHFT010008333.1:4925-25829 GCA_032467955.1 Pseudoxenodon macrops | reverse complement strand
TGGAGTATTCCAGGACCAGGGAGAAATGCTCGATCTGCTTCAGGGACAGCCGATCCTGCAGGGTCATCATCACATCCTGGCCAGAGAGGAAGAGGAGCTAATGGGAGGGAGGGAGGGCCTTCAATGCGCAGAGATGTCCCCCCTCTCCCAGGGAGGCCCAGTGTGGTGTGGTTCCCCAGGGACAGGGGTCCAGCAGTTTAGCAGGAATGAGGCCATGCACCAGGCAGGAGGGAACCACTGCTCCCCCACCATTTCATCTTGGCTGGATTGTCTGTATTGTGCCTCTCCCCACCGAGGAAAGCCTGCTCCGGACTAGCCTGATGGGTCGCCTGGCTGCTGTGGCAGTCCCCTACCTTGACGGTGGTTCGGCCATCAAAGGTGAAAGACTTGATCTGTCCGTTCTCAAGGAAAACCTTCAGCACATTTGGAATCAGGAGAAGAGCTTCCTTCTTCAGCATGTCCTGGGGGAACGTGAGGGAGCCCGTCAACCCACGGAGCAGGGCGGGGCAGAGAGAAGAGGGGGAGCGGGACAGCAAAGGGGAGGGGGTGGAGGAGACTGCATCAGCCACACTTGGGTTTTAAGGATCAGCCACTGTAGGGGAAGGGACTGTGGTAGGAGGCCCCGGAGGACTGGCTAAATGTGCACCCCTGCCACCCCTGATCTCCAGGGGCGCTCTCAGCTGGGCTGGCAAACCAGGCGGAGGCTGGAGGCCCCCAATGGGCAGAGGCTTGAAGCAGGGAGGTGGCTGCAAGCATGCAATGGTCCAGGTCTCTGTTGGGAGCTGCTGCAGGGTGTGTGGGGAGGTGTCGGTTTCCTCCTGACTGGCCCAAAAGAGTTGTAACCATGACCTTTCACATGGACTGGAACATAAATTGAATCAGTTGCCTCCAGATCCTGGGGAACTTTGACAGATGTCCCCAGAATCAGCCTGCCCCCTTTTACTTCCACACCAAATGGAGATAGATGGATCGTCTCAATTGTTTCAAAGGGCCTTTCCCACCCCACATCAGAGTGCCTGGGCATGGGAATTGGTCCGTAATGCATGTTCTATCCACTGGCCTCGGCTGTGCTCCCTAGATCAGTTGAAAAGGTGACCCTTTGGGAGCTCTTCCCCCAACAGTGCTGTGAGGGAGGGGGAGACGAGCAGAGTTTTCTCAGGAGCTACACGGAATCCCCTGGGGAGACACTCACGGGATCCGTCTCGCCAATGGTGACGTGTTCCGAAAAGCGAACTTTCACTGGATTGGACCGCAGTTTTGCTTTTTTGGCTGCACTGATAAAGGCCGATTTGGGGGACTGCAAAGAGAACAGACATCAGATGAGCTGTGCCCAACCAAACAAGTCTACAAGCAAGAAAGTTTCCTTGGGCTGGGCACTCTTCCCGCCCTCAGGTTCTGAAGGGCCAAGGGCTTTTCCCCTGCTGCTTGAGGCCAGAGTGGATCTGGCCATGCTGCTCTCCAAAGGATGACCGCTCAGTACCTGCTTGCCTCTCTTCCCCTGAGCTGCACCCAGTGGCTACACAGCCTCTGAAGGAGAAAGGCGCTGGCTGCCCAGAACCTTCTCAAGCTGGCCTTCATCACTACAGGCGGTACTGCCACTTGGGCTGCTTCCCTGCTGCTCTGCTGGTGGTCTGGGAAACAAATGCCAGCAGTTGTCTCCCCCCCGCCCCCAGAGAGAAGGAGCCCCAACAAGGCAGGAGAAAAGCCAGGCCCAGAATGTCCTAGGGATGCTCCCCATCACCTCCGGTTTATCAACAGAGGAGAAAAGCAGTGCTGTCTCTAGGCCACAGAGCAGCTGCACCAGCTGCACATTCAGGCAGCCAGAGCCATCCAGCCTGGCCTCCACCTCCTGTGTCATGTGTGCACAACAAGGCAACGGGGGCTGAGTGTGATCAGGAAGCCTGTGGTCCAGCCTATTGTGGGGGACCAGCCATTACTTTGCATGTGACATGAACCAGAGTCCCTGGTATAAAGGTGGTGCCCTTCCCACCCCAGAGTTTGGCTCCCACCTGATGAGTCTGTAGCACCGTAAGGACCAGGGCCTCCTTGGCGCCTCTGCAACGAGAAGGGAGAAGCAGCTGCTTTCAGGAGAATTCTGTGGAGCTTTGCAGCAAGAGATGGACTCGGCTGCTCCCTGCCCCTGATGGAGTCATTCCCTGGGTCCACGGGTCGGGCTTTCCTTTTCGCAAGCCACGTTTTTATTTTACTCCCACCCCCAATCATGGATTTGCTTAGGATGCCTCAGCCTTCGATGTTGGGGGTGGGGTGGGATCAGATTGCACTTCTCCCTGCCCCAAAGGTCATGCAGAACGTCCCAGCAGTCAATTCTGGGAAGAGCCCTGGGTGGGCTTAAGGCAGCCCCTTCCGGAGCAGTCCAGGCTCTCTGAAGCTGCCCTTGCTGCCCTGGAGGGTCTCCGAGTCTTCCTCCCCTTTCGTTCTGGCATCCCACTCTTACCTGACAAGTTCTATAACTCTCTCTCTGGGGGCGTCACTTACATCTTCATGATTTATGGCCAAAATATGGTCACCTGCCAACAGCTTATCCTCAGATGGCCCTCCTGCCAAAGAAAGAATAGGCGCTGTGAGCCACGGGAGCACGGCAGCCCCCATGTGGCTTTTGATGTTTCCATCACGTGCTGGTGACCCCGCTGCACCTCAGCCACCACCTGGCTGTGCTCTCTCGCCTGTGCCTTCCTTTGCAGCCGGAGTCCCTGGTATTGGGAACAGGCAGTCCTTACCATCGGGCGGGGTGGGGGGGGGAGTGGGGGTTGACCCAAGCTTTATGTAGTTAAAAGTAGCTGTTTTGATCTTGAAAGGATGTGACTTGAGAACGATCAGAATTGCCTGTTCTGAAATTCTGCACATTCCCACTTTGTCCTGTTCCCGCTTATGGCTTTGGCAAAGGGATGGGTGGGTCCTGACGTAGCTGCCCCCCAGTGAACAGTGGCCCCTGTGCCCAACTCCTCGTACTTGTGACCTTCACTGGCCCCACTCCTCAGGGCATTTCCCACCGCACCTGAGGTCACCGAGCGAACTACCACCGGTCTCTCACTTCCGGCCACAAAGCCAAATCCATAGACGGGGTGACGCTGCACTTTCACCTGTCGGAGGGCCTCTGCAGGCAACTGGTCACATTCCATATCATCCCAGCAGCGCTCTGCCTGCGTCACATGCCTGGGCATGCGGAGACACAAAACAACAGAGACGAGGGTGGGAGCTGCTTGCGCCCTCTTCCTTGGATAAGCCTCTGCTCTTCTTCATAGCCTGGAGGGACCACAAGGTCCTCTCTGGCACCACCTGGGCTGGAGGGGGCCACCACCGTGCCAGGGGAGGGGTCAGCCCCACAGATGACATTGCCTCTCTCCCAGACCAAACCATCTCTTTCCAAAGCAAAGGCTTGCCTAGCACTTTGGCACGCCAGACGACTAGGATCTGCAAAGGAGTCCCGAGGGAGGAAAGGCACTCTCAGCCGAGGGCTGCACTCCTACCCCGAAGCGAGGTTGCTCTCCTGCGGTGGGTTTACACACGCAGCTCCAACAGGAAATGCAAGAAGGGAGGAAGAATCCAAGCAGGATTCACCCTTCAAGATGCTCAGGCAGTGGAACAGGTTCTGTCCTTCTCTCACACCTATTTTCTCGGGGTGCCAATGCTCAGTACATCCAGCGCTCTAGAGTATCTTCGAACAAGAAGAGATTTCTGTTGCCTGACGTGGCTGCTCTGGGGGAGAGAGGCCGTCCCTGGCTCCTTATCTTTAGGCATTTCTTGTCCTCTGCAGCCACCACCAGGGAAAGGCAGAGTTTGGGGCTGACTGGCAGCTTCATGCATCTCAGTACAAATGAAAATGCTGTTGCTAGATCTCATGTTTGCTGATGATATTCCAAAGTGCTCTCTTCTTCCTTCCTTCATCTGTCCCCCCCCCACTCCACCACAAGACACCTGCTTCAAGGCCCCCCTGTCTGGGCTGGGGGTCTGCGGGGTTCATGGTGGCATAGCCAATATGCATTAAGGGCCAAGGTGGCTGAGCAACAATGGTGCCCAGCCTGCCTCAAGTTGAAGTTGCTGGAGCACATCCTTCAGCTCCTTCGGTAGTCCGTCCCCTGCTCTGGCTGGAAGGTCTGCCCGCTAAGGAGGAGCAGCAGCAGCAGCCCCTGTTGCTTGGCTTCTCCGCTTCTGCAGATTCTAAGCTGAATCTGACACTTCCCATCCAAAGATGGAAGGGGGACGGTTTGCTTCTGCCTTTGAATCCAAGGAGAATAGCTAGGCAAGCCAAGGACCCCAGGGTTAGTGCAGAAGGAGCAGGGGAGGGACTTGCCTCCAGTTGCTCAGAGACATTGCTTCTGGCCCAGCCAGGTTACCCCACTTCTGACCCCACTTCCCCAGCCTCCCTTGGGGAATGGGGGGGGGAGTCAGGGCACTCTAGCAGGGCTTTTAGGTGCTTGTGACCACTAGCTAGAGAGCTGCTCTGAGCAAGCAGGCTGGCTGCTCTGTCTTTTGGCCCCATGGCCGGCTGGCCTTGCCTCTCTCAGCTGGGTCCTTGCCTCTGGCACAGAAGGAGTCCTTGCTTTTCTCTGTAATCTGCATTTTAGGGAAGATCTCATTCACTTCGCTCTCCTTCTCTTCCTTTTTAAAAATGCCAGCAGCACTTGGGCAAAGGAGCTGCCACCTCTCCACCACCACAACACACAGCACACAGGAGTGAAAGATGTGGCTTTTCTTTATTCCTTCCTGATTATGATGAAACAGGAGGAAAATAACATGCATTACACTGATTAAGGTATTGTGAACAGCTTGCATAATTAGTATATATCGTTAAAATTCTATGCAACTAAAATGTCCCCATAGCCAGGAACAAACCTGGATGGAGATCCTACTAGCAAGTGGTGATATTCCTGGATCTCTCAGGTCTCTGCTACAGAAAAACCAAGGTAAACATTGCTGAGAATGATCCTTGCAGGGACATATCCAGTGGGTGCCAGCCCTGTGGATGAATGCTGTCAGTTTGGTGACAAATCACAAGGAATCTTCCTGGGATGTCCCCAAGAGACAGCGGGACTTGGCCACCAAGTGCCAGGCCAAAAAGTATGAGGCGAAGTGACTAAGGTAGCTAAGGCTGCCTGCTGGTAGCTCAGTCCCTTGGGTGGGGCTCTAGGGGAGAATGCTTCTGGGGCTGTTTTTTGCCCCAGGCAGAGGAAGGCTGCAGGAGATTCCCAGTACCAGCACAGGCAGCCCCTCCAGGAAGCAGAGCAAAATGGCTCAAGTCCCATGCCAGAGAAATAGGGTTGCAATGCCACCACAGCTGGCACAGTTGTGCTCCAGGTGTGCACGCCTGTGGGGGATGGGTTTGTAGCCCTGCTCAGAGATTGGCCATTTCCCTCAGTAGTCCTGGAGATGTGCTGAAGAGGAACTATTTTCACCCAAAAACTTCTGCCTTCTTGGATTCTCTCTGACAGCCCAATCCAGGTGAAATCCTCATTGTGAGATGCTGCCCTTATTCAGATCATATGCCCTGTTGCCAGCAGGAGACACAGGAAGGGAGATCCACAAGCACCAGCGAGAGAGCCAAATGGGCTATGCACCAGAACTCCACTGAAACTCTTCTGTGATCTGATGGACAACCCAGGCTGGTCCAGTCAGTTGCCTGGGCTAAATGTAACCAGCCCAGAAGGTAGGGAGCCTGACTTTAATCTCCCTTCAGCAGTTTGTTTCTGGACCAACCAATTTCATGGAACTGGTCCTCAGGTGGGCTGTTTCCTAGGAGGGAAATCCCATGCGGGGGAAAAACTTTGCTCCAGGACCAGCCAAAAATAGACCAGAATCCCCCACAGGGCCAGCTGGAGCTGCCTCTTGGAGGCACTCTGAGTTTTCCACTACCTTGCTTGGACTAAGCAGATCTACAAGATGTTGTGGACCCTCCTTATCCAGGGACAGAACAAGGTGCCACAGCAGAAGATAAAAGCCAGGAATTAAGAGCAGGAAGCTCCTGGTTGGCTCAAGAACCAGTGCCAGTCCCAGCTATTCCAGGCAAAGAAATTTCCTTCCTGCTTCTCCTGGAAGATTTTCACACACACAAAAATCCATCAATATCTGTATGCTCAGTCTCTGGCTTTATTTTCTTCCTCATGCCTAGTTTTTGCTGCCTGCTTGTGGTTGGATATAGCCAAGGAATTCTATCTCAGCAATTCTGGCTCCTCCTAATAAATCTGGGAGGGTTGCTTCAGAAGGTCCACCTTGATGCAGGCACAACCAAATCCTCCATTCATAGCAGGAGACCCCAAAGCGAGTGCTTCCAAGGAACTGCCCCACTGCTCCTCCCCCACAAGGAAGCTGCCTGAGCCTGGACCCCCCAGCAGCTTCCTCTGGTTTCGAGGTACTCACTGTCGGCATCCAGCAGCCAAGAGCAGGGACAGCTTGCTCCGGCCTGCTCACTGCTGCTGCTTCTGCTGCTGCTGCTTCCTTCGCTTGTCATTGGCGATGGCGGCGCCTGTGGAAAGAGCGAGGGAGGCTCTGAGCTCTCAAGCCTTCGAAATCCAGCCCCATCTGTGATCAGAATCTTAAAAAGCCGCCTGGCTCAGCCCCAGAACTTGGCGGGGGCCAAAGAGCGAGCGAGCGAGTGAGCGAGCGAGCGAGAAACTCTGGCAAGTGCCAAGCAGCTGCTTGCTGGCCGGTTCACAGGTCCTTTCACAGCAGAGCTGCATCAGGGAAGTGGCTTCCTTCCCTTTCTCCCCCCACCCAACTTTCCAGAGAACCCCAGGATCTATGGGGAAGGACTGAGACTTGAAGAGCTTACAAGAGAAGCAGACTCAACTGGAGGAAATTCAACTGCCAAGGAGAGACCAAACAGCCAAGCAAAGGAGGGCAAGAAAACTGCTAAATGCCCTGGCTGTGGCTTGCAGCCTTTGGCAATCAGACAGGGGCCGTTTGTTTAAACAGGCCCTGCACTTTTCAGTACATAAAAGGTTTAGACACAGGCAGGTGAGTAGAGCTGCTGGTTTCTCAGCAACCCCTTGTGCAGGACACCCAACATGTTGAATATTGTAGGCTTTCTTAAAGTTAATATTGGATTTATGACTCTCTATAGTTTCATGGTTGTTATTTCTCTGATTAATGTAGTCAACTTGCTTTAGGGCTGATATTTTCCCTATTGGATATAACAGAAGGGAGCAGGGAGAGCAATAACCCACGGAAGACTCAGAAACAGCCTTGGACAGGAGCTGGTGAGAGGAGTTGGACTTAGGTCGTACATTATGAGAACAGGAGGCATCCCTCGTCACTGAAACGCGGTAGGATGATTTAAAAAACTGTTAGAAGTGTAAGACGCCTGTCCGGGTTCCCTCTGCAAGGGGTGCTGGCCAGGGTGCTGAAATGCTGGACTTCTGGGGAAGAAAGCCTACACTGTTTGGCTTGCTGGTGAAAGTGTTGAGAGCAATGGAAGACAGCGAAAAAATATTTTTCCTGCACTTTCCAAGTTGCCTGATCTGAACTGACACCAGCACAAGGTGCAGCACAGTTCAGTCTGTGGTGGCAAGGAGCCCTTTGAGGAAAGAGGAGAGCAAGGGGAGTGCAGCACTTGACAGGCGGTGGGCAGCAAATCAACCCTGTTCCAATGCCATCCCAGGGGGCTTCATAAGTGTTTGCTTGCAGCTTCCAGAGTCCCTGGTTCCCATACAGAATCACCTTATATGGGAGATGGGTGGCATGAGAATTTATTAATTTTCAAAATTAAAATTGTTTAAAAATTAATATGTTTTATTAAAACATTAAAAAAAAAATAACCAATGGGACTTGGGGAAAGGTAGTGCTGGTTAAGTGGGCCAAGGTGGGCTGGCAGACGAACCATCCTAAGTTCAGTCAAATGGGACTTAGCTAAGACTATGGGGTGGCCTGGGATGGGTTTATCCAATATATATATATATTTATTTATTTATTGAATTTATATTGCCACCTATTCGCACATGGCGACTCAAGGTAGCTTACAGAATATAAAACCTCATTTAAAACAATAAAACTAATAAAAAAGAATAAAATAAATTCATATAGTAGTATAATGTAATAAAATCACGCCCCACCCCCTGCCTTGGTGACAGCAGATCACATGAGCCATTTAATGGGCTCCATCCTGCTCTGGGTTCCCCAGGCCCACTGGCAGAACCAGGCCTTCAGTGCCTTCTGGAAGAGAATTAGAGTGGGGGCCATTCTAATCTCTGGGGGAATAAACGTTCCAGAGAGAGGGAGCCACCATGGAGAAGGCCCTTCTCCTGGGTCCCACCAGATGTATCTCCCTTGGGGGTGGAACCCGCAACATTCCCTGCCTCCCCGCTCTAATGGGTCAGGTACATGTGACCGTCAAGAGATGGTCCCTCACATAACCTGGTCCCAAGCCATGAAGGGCTTTAAAGGTGACAACCAGCACCTTGAATTGCACCCTGAAGCAAATCGGCAGCCAATGCAGCTCCCGCAGGAGAGGTGATACATGTGCACACCGAGGTCTGCACAAAATCATGCGGGCCACTGCATTTCGCACCAACTGGAACTTCTGGATATTCTTCAAAGGCAGCCCCATGTAGAGCGCACTACAATAGTCAAGATTGAAAGTCACTAAGGCGTGAGTGACTGTGAGTAGGGACTGTTGGTCCAAGAAAGGGCATAGCTGGCATACAACCTGTAGTTGTGCAAAGGCCCTCCTGGCCACGACTGCCACCTGCTCTTCAAGCAGGAGTCATGAGTCCAGGAAAAGCCCTCAGATTACACACACATTACATATGGTGTACTATCCAGTCCCGCTCCGGAAAATAGGCAAAATTTGCAAGATAGGCTCTGTGATCTGTTTTGGGGTAATTGCTCTGCTCTTTTGGGGAGAGCATCTTGCTGGGCTGAGGGGCATTGCCTGCACTTTTGAGCTCTACAGTTTCATACACAGAACAGTGGAAAATCCCCAAGTCCTGTTTTTAATTAACCCAAGAGGTGCATTGCCCACAAACATTAGAAGCCAACGGACATTTTCCCCACTGGGCCAAAGAACAGCTGAGTGGGGGTGGTACCACCATGATTTTTTCTCTTTCCACTTTGAGGGCTTCAAATAGCTGTCTCTCCTCCTGAGATGCAGAGAGAAATGACACAGGCAAAGGTTCCGTGGTCTTCACTGTTTCCAGCTATTTTCACTGAAACTTTAAGAGGCCTTGATTACTTTCTCCATGTATGGAAAATATCACTCTGGCTTTCATCAGCATGTGGAATTCCTTGTGGTGCCTCTGGCCGCATTTAATAGTCACAGTAAAGGATGTGTTTTCATATTTAGTGGAATCGCTCAATTTATTATCCCAGTCATCTCCCTTCCCCTCCACCACATGCATAAAGCCTCCGTCCCCTGGCCTGCTTTGCTTTCCAGCCCCTTGGTCACAGATGCTGTGGGCCCTTCATGTTGCTGCTGCTCCTTCTGTCTCTGAGCATCCTTGCTCTGCTATTTCATAGCCCCTTCTCAGCAGCAGCAGGAGGAGGAGGAGGAGGCTGGGAATCGGCCAGGAATATCAGGCCCCAAAGCCCATGGCTGCCTCAACCCCGGCTGGCCAGAGGAAAGGCCACGACCAAAAGCAGATATTCTTCTGGCAAAGGGAGTCAGGGAGGACCCGGTGGAGAGGGCCGCATCTCCCTTTCCTCATCGCTTGCTCACTCGCCTTCCTCAATCATGATCCGCAAGCTGATGTGTCACAGTCCTCTCAAGGCATCCTTTGCAGGCTGTGGGGGAGGTTAGGAATGTGGAGCAACAAGTTCCCAGGTTTTCTGGGACGGGCTGGGGTGGATGGCAATGACTGAAGTTACAAAGGGCTAAGCGGAATCGGCAGGCAGATACTCCATTTATACTAGGGAGTGCAGGGGGAAAGGCATGGCGGAGAGGGGCCTCCAGCCACAATTTTTCCTTTAAATTTCCATTCTGGCTTAAGGCAACATGGGAATCCAAGCAAGCGTGGCTTAATTCAGCAAACGCTGACTTAGCATAAAGCCAGATTCAATGAAGATGTTACAATTCTTATAATATAGTGTATTAAATTAAATGCAGATTCAAAGAAATGGTGAGTGAAGATATATAAAAAACTATCACCGTTTGTTATATTTTACATTCATTTTTTTTACATATCTCACAGTTATAAGCCTAGACAACACAAATTAATCCTTATATAAGTATACAATGATTTCAAGTTATTAAGTCCTATGAATTAATTAAAAGGTGTATTTATAATGCTGGCATTTTATGATCCTGCATGCTTAATTTGCCTTAAAGATGGACTATGCTCCTCTTTATAACTACATTTTTTGGGGGTGGGGAGGGATGGGCTTGATATCTTTTTCTTGCAATGAAGAGAAGCAACCTTTCATTTCTCCAGGCTTTCAACCTTGGGATTTGATTTACATGCTCAGGCCTTCCTGGGGTTCCGCAGGAGATTCTGAACCTTCATAGTCTGCCTAAAGAGCACACAAAGCCTCGCAGAACTTTTTGCATCCCTTGTGTGGGTTCTAAAGAAGGAATTCTCCTGGAGAGGATGGATCTTTTTTGCTAGAATATAGGGATTCTTGTCCGCTGCTGCAGTGCCGTTGCAGATCTGGGCTACAGACTGCCAACCCTCCAGCTGCCTATGAAAGACGGCACATGTCCAAATTCTATGCTAGAGAAACTAGAGGACGGACAGTGGTGGGGGGAGGGGGAGGATAGCGAAATCCCCATCCCTATAGCAGAGAAATCTGGGGAGACAGCTCAGAGCAAGGGGAGACCCATAAGCCTCTTGTGAGGCTACCGAACTGTTTATTAATGCAGGGGCAGCCACATTTATAGCCAAACGCTTGGACTGAATACTGTAAGAAGCTGACTCCTTGGGTCAATCTTGGCATGGCGGTGCCACATGCCATGTGGCCCTGATTCCCAAGTGGTTGTTCAGCAGAGACTACTTTCTGCAGGCAGTTGCTGTCTGGAAGAGAAAGGCTGCAGAGCTCCCATGGGTTGTCACTAGCCAGGTTGTTGGCTGCCTGGAGTCCCACAGGATAGCTTCACTCCCTTAAGCTGCCCAACAGACAGGCTGGTCCTCCCCCTCTTCTGGATCTGGCAGTTGACCTGCAGCATGAGACAGGACGGGTGCAGGTAGTGCCATCCCCTCCTTGGCAAGCAGCCTGTATCAGAGCTAATGGCAGGACAGTACCAGTCAAGTCCTTTACAGCCTAAAATAGCTGGAAAGACTCTGGCCAGCAGTGCTTCATGTTATCCTCCAGAGAATCGTGGCTGATGCACAAAGCCTTTTGCAGGGGATGGAGACTCGTGCACCAGAGCTCGCCTTACTGCCAGCATGGGGGTCCTTGCCTGATCTACAGAGCTGGAGCGGTTCTTCCACTTCTTTCTAGCCACTGTTCCATTTCCTGTCTTTATTTATTCCACTTATTCTATGTGCGTTAAAAAAAACTGCTTTAGTTCACTAGCTAACAAGGTTGCCTGGAAACAGACTATTCAGTGTGACAAATTCTTGGCTGTTAGCAGAATTCAGTTGCTTGAAAATCAGTTCTTTATCAACCCAAGACAATTAGAAAATTCTGACAAAATATTTACCCTGTCGTTCTGGAGATTTTTATCCTATGGATAAAGAAGTGCATCCCAATCTACAGCTTTTAATGTTATTGACACCTAAATATAATTTTCCATCTAAACCCTGAGGCGTTTTTTTTTTATTTGTTCTCCCATGCAATGCAGTCAAATCTCTTCCTGCTGCTACTTCCTTCAAAGCACCCAGTGGTCCAAGACAAGCACAGATTCTTCCACCTCTTTGTTCCTCAGATTCAATCACTGGTGAGGACCGATTTTATCTGCACAATACTGAATGAATGAATGAATGAATGAATGAATATATGCACACTGGTCTACATGTACAACCATAGTTTCTAAATACGCCGTGTGAAAGAGAACATACAACTTACATCGGAGGGAGTTCCACACAAGAGTGCTGAGTAAGGAATAAATGCTGTGGGGATGGTGAAGGACAAGTTGGGTTATTTTCCACAAACATCACCTCTTGCAATTGATACAGAGATAGTCCAGTTCCTTCTAGAAGACTCAAATTGGGACGTTCATCATGATAAAGGGAGGGTGGTTTTGGTAATGGGTAGTTTGCTTTACTGTAGTGCACAAATCTTGATAAATCTTCACCACAGATGGTTTTGAATCACCAAGATAATACTCAACAAAGATTAAGGGATTTCTGGTTTGTTGTAAGTGCTTCTGCAGACTGGGACTCCAGGTCCCTTTCCACCACCCCCTCCTACAGCAGTGCCAGTAGAACTGTGAGGAGGCTACCCAAGTACTGTAGAATTTCCATGCCTGTCTTTTCATTTCATCGGTCCCTGCTGTGTGCCCTGCAGTTTCATTTCAACACATATTTTAAAGGTTTAAACAGGAAGTCATGAATACCCTGGTAGAATGAACATCCCATTAGATGATGAGGAGCAGAAACAATAAAAAGAGTAGGAATTATACTGCATTTCCAAAGTATCCAAATCTGTTAAGCAGCCAAAGTGAATGAGGTTGGCAAACTTGATGAATGAATAGAAATTATTTGAGTAAAAATAAGTGGAGAAAGGAGTGCATACGATATTGTTAAAAGTGTGGGTGGTATTTTCCCAAAGCAAATCACAGACTTTTCCAAGAGGTGTGAAATAGTAGAGTGAGGAATTTTACTTCCTAGGCCTCTGTTGGCAGAATATCGTGGGGCCCGTCTTCCCACAGATTTTTTTCTGCGGTGGGTGACCCTCTGTCCTTCCTGAGGTGCCTTGATGGAGCACCTGAAGTAGGATCAGAGGTCTAGAAGGTCCCTTCCAAGTCAAGGGACATATGCGTGGAAGCAGCAGGAACAGGAAAGCAGGAAAGAGGCCACAAAACAACGTTTCTGATTTTAAGGGAAACTGAACTCAGCAATCAAGTACATGGCTTGGATTCCAAGAAAGGAAATTTTAATAAAATCAGGGCAATTATTAAATGATACCATATGATATGGTATGGACAATGCTGTGATAGCTCTGCCATGCCTGAATTCTTGGCTGCCTCACAGATGCAGCTTTTGGTCATGATCCAAAGACTCAAGCTTAGATGTTGCTTGATCTTCGGTCTTTCAGATCTCTTTCTAGCCACTGCAGAGGGGTATTTATTTGCCTCTGCCAAGGATATTGCCCTCCCACATCCAGCAGCAGAGCCTGGTGTTGCCCTCCCAGTTCAATGGCCAGAAAGGGGGAGGGGGCCTGTGAGGTGCCAGGCAGGAGATGGGTTTGCTCTCTCTCTCTCTTGCCTTGCTCTCTCTGGAAGAAGATGCCACTCCTGGGGGAAAGAGCCTGAATGGTAAACTGGTATGAGGCGAGGCAAACAGAAACATGGGCTCTCCAGTGCCTTCCTCCCCACTCCCCCCCCCCACACACAATGGGACACTAGGGATGATAGGTGTGAGAGTTCAGTAATGAGAAAGACTACTTTTGTTTAGGTATGTGGGTATGTGGGTATGTATGGGAGGGAGGGAGGGAGCTACAGCTATGCCAGATTTTAGAATATATATCCAAAATATCCCAATTTTAATGCAAAACTGGGTATTTTAGCTATTTCTTGACAGCCAAAAATACCTTTATTAGTTATGTGATCATACATTTTTGCAGCTGTTTTTAACATACGAAAAGGCCATTCAGTTCATTGGGAGGGGTGCAACGGAGGGAGCCATTGATCAACAGGGTGAAATGGGTTAAAAACCAATATTTCAATTCTGTTCACAAAGTGCTTCAACACCACCACCCTTTTCATGCAAGCCCCCAAAGCTTTTGTTTTCATTTTATGAGGAAAGAGGGAAAATCTTCATGGTTGAAATAAAATGACAAGAGATCCCCCTCCCCCCACCCAGGAAGTGAAAGCGCAGCCACTTTGGGCTCCACAGCCGCCAGCTCAGCATCTTCCTGCCTTGTGGCCTTCAGGGAGGATCCTTGCTGCTTTTCCTGACTCCACCTTCCTTCCAATGACTTCCTTTTATTGGAAAATTCTCATCTAAATTTGTCTACCAGCACATATAATTGAGAAGAAACAAGCTAAAAGAGTAAATATGCACAAATGTGCACGTATTGATACAACAGGCATTGTTCTAACCTGTGCATCACATTTGAACACATTGGATCCGTGGGAATCTTTACTGAAGAGGCTTTCCGGGAGTCCCCTTCCTTCCCCCGTTGCCCTGCTTAATTGGCTTGCCCAGTTACCTCAAGAGGAGGCCCAGTGCAGCCTCCTGCCCTCCATAGCATCCATGCCAACTGGGAGACCTCCCTGATGCCCATCCCCCACCCCCACGGCACAAGCCTGTCATCCCTCCCCAGCTGAAGACTGAGGATATGGTAAAGGACGACCCCGAATAGAAAGAGAGGCCTGGAATTTCTGCCCGATCACCGGGAGAGCAGCGGAGCAAGATGGGCCAACACGCGCTTGTTCCCACCCCGCCCTCAGCTTCTCCGACAGCCCCAAGCAGTCCACCCAAGAGCACTAACGAGATCTCCCCTCCGCCGCTCCGGGGGGAAAAGCGCTACTCCCCGCCAGTTTTCCAGATCCCAGAGAGGAAAGGGGGGAGGGTCTCAGGCCTCCCCCGGGCCAACCCTCGTCCTCCAAGCCTGGCAGGCAGCAACACAAGGACACCCCTTGCTAAGGACACCGCCACCGCCAGCCCAGGCCGCCGAGCGCTCTTCCACTTGCCTGGGTGGTGGAGAAGGCCGCCCTTTTCTCAGGGGGAGGAGAGCCCCTCGCGCTCCTTTCCCCGGCGCCGCCATCACCTGAGCCACGGAGGTGCCGGGCTAACGGGGGGAGGCCGCCGCCCCGGGACTTGTCTTAAGGAATGAAGGGAGAACACGGCGCCGGAAGGCAGGCTGGGCCGGCGAACGGAGCGGAGACTCACCTGCTAAATTGGGCTGGAAGAAAGAAGGGCCGCGGCAAATCTCCCTGCTGCCCGCCTACCCGGCAGCCCAGTTCTGCCGCCGCTCGACGCTCTCACATTAACGCTGTTTCAAGGAGAGAAGTCCTTTTTCTGTTTGGGTCGGGAGGAGCTCCGGAGACCGCAGCGCTCTGGCCGGGGAGAGAGAAGGGACAGTCCCGCTCGGAGAGGAGGCGGGGCCGCAGCAACTTCCGACCAGCCGGTAGCCCCGTCTTCCCCAGAGAAACCAGCCCCTTCTTGCCCGGCCCGGGCTAGCGCTGGGGCGGCCCGAGAACCGAGGCGCCCGCAAGGTGCAGGGGCCTGCCGGGACAAGGCTTCCATCATTGACTTCATTCCTCCGCCTTCCGAGCTCCACGTAACGGTGCGGCCACGGAGAACTGCGTGGCAAGCTCGCGGCGGCATGCAGGAGGGCTTCCCGGGAACTGACCGCAGCCGGAGGGGCAGAGCTGCCCGCAAAGGGGGCGTGGTGCGGCCGCGGCTCCCTGGAGCCCAAGCATCGCCCCTCGACGCCCGCCCAACTGCTTCTCCGACGGCCCCAAGCAGCCCTCTTCCGCGAGGACTGTCGGAGGTACGGAGAAAGATAGAACCTCGGGGCCTACCTGGCACTCGCTCCCGCCGCTGCGGCTCTACGGGGACGGCGGCGAGGCTGCGACAGGACGTTGGATGGCCGCTCTATGCTCGGCCTTCACGCGCGGCGGCACTTCGGGCAGGACTGCGGCGGCGCGCGGGGGGGGGGGGCTGACGAGGCTTCCCGGAACGCCACCGGGCCTAAGCGGCGGCGGGTGGACTGATGCGCGCGGGGAGGGCGGAGAGCGCGCTGGAGACGGCGGCGTCAGAACCCTCCCTGGCTCTTCCCCGAAGCGCCTCGCAGCAGCCGAATCCCCTGCCCCGAATGCCGCCGCCGCCGCCGCTCCCCGCCTTGCACGGGACGCTGGCCATTCGCTGCCCAGTTCCGGTCGGGCGGACAGGGTTTAATACCTGCCCCCGCGGAGCGCGCCGAGAGGGAGTGAGCGGGAGTGGCAAGCTCCCTTCCAGGAGGCCCTGGCGATAAAGAGGGCCCGTCGCCCCTACTTCGCCTGTCAGGTGGCAGCGAGGCAACGTCACCGGCAGGAAACCCACCCAACCTCTGGCCCTGTGGATGGCGCCTCCGCTCTGGACGGCCCTGCACTAAGGGCGGTTTTCCTTCCACCCCCCCTCAAGAAAAGGGTTTTGGCGCAGAAAAACGGCATCGTAGATTTTAAGTTGTCTTGGTTGGGAAATGCCAGCGAATCTCCCGTGCTCCCCTCGCCCTCCTCGTAGGCTTCGGATTGAGGCTATGAGCTCTGCGATCAAGGCTGCAGGGAAGCAGGCCTTAATTTCAAGAGCCAAATTGGGGGCGGAGAGGGGAGGTGGGCAGCGCCTTCTGGGATAGCAGGCCAGCCTAGTAATTCCTCATTTTCCTTTCCCCCACCAATCCAATTAAGGGAGCAGGTAGACTCAGCCCAGGAAGGGCCAGGCACAAGGGCCAGAAGGCTGCTGCTGCTGCTGCTTCAGCCACAATGAAACACATGGTCTGGAGGAGGGAGCTCTTGGAGGGGGGGGCAGAGGAAGCAAGCCCAGAGGAGAAGCACCCCTTTTCCTTTCTGTCTCTTCTGAGGCAGGAGGTGGCACTGAGCAGCAGTGGAGGGAGAGCAATGCCCATTGGGGGAATTGGCCAGGGAAGGAGGTCCTCCCAGGTATGTGGGAAGTTGCTGCTGAGGGGTGCCTGTGTCCAGAAAAACCTGCTCCTTTGCTTCTCGAAGGAGGCCCAGCTTTTGGGCTGAATCCCACCCACCCAAAGCAAGAAGAGGCAAAGCCTTCCCTGGTTTGTTCTACTTGTTGATTGTCCTTGGGGCTGAGAAGAATTGCTGCGAAACTGAGTTTCCTGAAGAGGACCACTAGACTCCTAAACAAGTTGAAAAAATGATCTAGTAAAAAGAAAAGTCAACCAAAGGAGCAACATGCAAACAAAAACAAATAAAACACCCCAGGAGCAAAACAAACTAAAGCAAAGCAAAGCAAAGCAAAGCGAAATGAGGGGGCTCCACAATCACCCACAAGTGAATAGCCACGTTCTGAACCACCTAAGGGTGAGAACCATGTGAAGCCTTCCAAGCACCCAGGGCTCCAGGTCCCACTGCTTGGAATTCCCTTCTCCAGGGAGCAGGTCTGGCTCACCCAAGCCCACCTGCCACACTGCCCTGGGAGCAGGGGGCTCTGGAGACCAGCCAGAGCGGAGCATGGCAGCATTTAGCAGCACTTCGAGCTTTCCCCTTACGTCCTCCGCACAGGGGCCTTTCTGGCCAGGGTCATGCTAGGCATTTGGAAGACAAGAAATTTTGACTCCACAGCTCTGCTTGGAGATTGGAATTGGTCAGTCTAACTAGCCACCCAAGAGAAAAATATTCCTTGGAAAAACAAGCGCTTGGACCTAGAGCTGGGCAAACTCATCTAGATGGAAGGATTAGTCCTCCACCTTGGTCAACATGTTTTTTACTGTCTTCATCTGTTTTTACCTGGCCTGAGTTTGTCTCCTTGGGCTCCTCTGATGAAACACTATCATTTAAGTAGAACCAATAGGAAGTAGGACTTAATGGGTTACTGGGAGATGACAGATGTCTTGCAAGTTGTCCCTTCTCCCACTGCTGCAAACCACATCAGCAGGAGCTCCTTCTTCTGTGTGCTTTTCAAGTTGCAGGCCTGCTTAAACCTGGGCCCTCCCAATGGAAGCATTGTTGTGCTAAATGCTGACTTTATGCAGTGGGAGACTGTGCTCATTCTTCACTGAACCCCAAGTGCATTGCTCGAGCAGAGAGGCCAGCATCTCTCGGAACAAATCTCAGCTTGTTTAGCTCTCTGTTCCATTGCAAATATGCATCAATTGAAAGGAAGCCCCTGCTGTGCTGGCCAGGGCAGACTTCTGCAAAGAGTAGGTGTGGGCACAGACAAGAAAGGGCAGGACTTTTATTATCTATCAACAGCACGGAAGTCTGAGCAGTCAGCAGCTCAGCCATTATGACCCCATCTTGCCTCATGCTGATCTCCTGAGGTTGGAGGAATGGACCCCCCAAGGAAGCAACAATTAACAAAAATGGAGAAGCCAGAGGCCTCCTAAAAAATTTTCAATGTCAGAATTCAAGGAGGAGGAGCTAGGACAGCCAGACCTCAAGGTCTTCTGGTGCAGACAAGAAGGCCTGTTGACACTGCAGTAGTTCTTTGGGATCAGTGGCAAGATGTTCTCCTTCTCCTCCTCCTCTCAATTACCTAACTAGAAAATCTCCCCTGGGCCTCTGAAGGGACGATTCCTCTTTCTCTTCATGAAAAGTTGATGAAATCCAATTCTCGTTTCATCCTCAAAGTGACTTCCAGTGTGGCCTGTTCAGACAGAAAACGGGCTTTCCCATTGGTGGTGTCCACTGGATGAGGTAGATGCAAAAGGAGCCGCCTGGAAAACAGATCATTCCAAGGTGAAATTGAGGGAGACATGAAGAATGGAGGAATTCCTGCTACATGCAAAATGAACTCCCCAACTTCCCCAGTACTACCAGAAAGGTAAACACCAGGAGCGGGGGTGGGGGTGGGGAATCAGAGGGAGGAGGCATATAAACCTCAGAGACTTTCCCAATAAGAAATGACTATGGCCACAGCTCCATAGGCCTGTGGCATGGCAGACCTATCACAGCATCAAGAGAAGGCAGCAGTCTGCTCCTGCTTGCTCTGAAGCTTGAACCTCACAGCCAAGACATCCCAAATATTATTGGAATGTTATTGTCTAAAGGCAATACAAGAATACTCTCACAAACATAAATTCTTCAGCATACTTCTGGGGACTCCGAAAATCAAGCAGCTTTTCTTGTATATCAAGGGTAATGTCTGAAGCTTTTGTGTCTGGCAGTTTAATCTTAATCTAGAATTGGAAAAACAAAAAATGAGGAAAAGAGATTACTTACGTTAAATGAATCGTTCATGTATCCAAACTTATTTTCAATAGTAAGGGAGGCATGCAAGATGTGTTACGCTGTTGCTTTTCTGTTTTAAACCACAGAACAAAGTGAGATGTTTTGGAATCATTGTACAACCTGTCAAAACTGGGGGCATCCTTTGACAAGGAAAAGGGAGGCTTAAGGATATCCTCTAATATTTATGCACAGCAATTCAGGTGGTAGGGAAAGAGTCATCTCAGATATATGAAATGTTAGGTTAGACACTCCGTGATAATGCGCACAGAGAAAGCGCAGTTGCCAAACCTTTGAAATTCACAACTCCAATAAGGTCCTGTATCTTTTGCTGTGGAAAGGTTGGAAGGACCTCCCAGAGAACCTTCTTACCAGCATGTCCTCGCAGCAGGCAGTGGAGGGGTCCTTTCTGCTCATGCCTAGGAACAGATCCTCAGTCCTCACTTGCTGCTTGAACACAATCTCATATCTGTTGTTAGAGTAGGCAGAACACAACATCTGTACAGACCTGGGAGTCAGGCAGCTGCAGTTTCAGTGGATGCTTCATGGAAGAACAACATCCTTTCTCGGACCGTCTAGAGAGAAGTCGCTGCTGCTTCCTCACACAGAGACATTTCCTGCTTATCCTCCCTCCCCATTAGAGCAACTCCCGAACCAAGAGAAAAAGCGGGCAGGGCAGCAAATCAGTGGGGAATCCTGTCCTAGTCGGACCCTCCCTGTCCCTCCAGCCCCGGTTTGGGTCGGGCTGGTTCAGGGCCCGCTGGCTCCTTCAGGAAGGCTTATAGACCCCGGCCAGCCTGCGGGATTGCTGCGCTTCTCCACCTGCGGGGCGGGGACGTACTCCGGCTGCTCCCGGGGGTCCCACGAGGCGTCGCCGGCGCTCCCTTCGGGTACCTCCTCGGCGCTCCAGATGGCCTTGCCGTCCTCGGGCGGCAGCGGGGCGGCTGCGGGAAAAGACGGGGCTAGGAACGGCGCTCCCGCGGCCTCCGGGAGCCGACGGGCAGGCTAAGGCCCTCCCTGTCTCCCTCGCCGACTCACCCGAGGCGCCACCAGCTTTCCGGGGCCCGATACACCCCGGCCCGGAACGGCCGCTCGCGGGGCCTTGCGGCTGCGGAGAGAAAGCGGCGGAATGACGCAGACAGGCCGAGACCCCCACCGCCCGCCACGGCGCCCGCCGCGGACCTCACCGAGTCCGCGGTGTCCTCGTCGCCGTCCCCCGGACAGGAAGAGAGCAGCTCGGCCAGCGCCAGCAGCGAGTCGCCCGGGAGAGGAGCGCGCGTCGCCATGGCCGCTCCGTACCTCCGCGTCCCGCGTTGCTAGGCAACGGCACGGCTTCCGGGCCCGCTACTTCCGGCGCGTAGCGTCATCAGGGCGCGCGGCGGCGGCGGCGAGGCTGCTCGGGCCCAGACGCGCCATGAGTCAATTCGGGTTCGGCGCGGGCGGCGCGGGCGGCGGCGGCGGCGGCTTCAGCTTCGGGACTCCTAAGACGGCGGGCGGCACCGGCACCACCAGCAGCAGCACGGCCCCCGCGGGCTTCTCCTTCTCGGCCATCTCGGCGGCAGCGGGCACAGGCGGGCCCTTCGGGTTCGGCTCCCCCGCCCCGAACGCGGGGAGCGCCCCGCCCGCCGCCGGTCTCTTCTCCTTCGCGACCCCCGCCGCCTCCCCGCAGGCCTCCGCATTCAGCTTCGGGATGCCCCCGGCCTCGGCGGCGGCGGCGGCGGCGGCTACTCCCGCGGGGGGCGTTTTCACGCTGGGGTGAGATGGGCTCCGTCCGAGCGTGGGCGGGTGGCGGGCCGGGAGGGGGACGCGGAGCCGAGCGAGGGGCTGCCCACACCGGAGAAGCCGCCCCAGCGCCTCCCTCCCTCCCTCCCTTCTCTTTCAGGGGCAACGCGCCCAAGCTGAGCTTGGGGGGCTCGGGCGCCACGACGGCCCCCCCCGCGACCGGGGGCTTC
>JANHFT010008331.1:20303-31621 GCA_032467955.1 Pseudoxenodon macrops | reverse complement strand
GTGGGGGGCAATATGCTGACTCTGTAAACTGCTTGGAGAGTGCTGTAAAGCACGCAAAAAAAAAAAATTCCCAAAGAAATTCATACATCCCTTTGATTGGCATATGTTCTCAAATAACATCCAAGAAGTTTCTTATCTGAAGGTTTCTGCTAAGTCCAAGAAGATGGCCCAATAATTGTTCACTAGCAACTGACACCTGAGTCCTGCATTGCTATCTATCCTGAAAAAGCCTAAAATGATGCAAAGATCACTGTGAGAAATGAAGTGACAGGTGAAAGGGGGATGATGAGGGTGTTATCAAGCTACAATAAATTAAGACCACAGCGTGGGATTGTTTTCGTTTTTGCCATTGTTCCTGGGATACATCGATAGACCCTGTATCGTTTTCTGTAGGCGTTTCACTTGTCAGAGTTTTTCTTGGACTGATGGGAATTATAATTCAACACAATCAGAGATCAGTAGAAAAGGGGCCAGCTTTAAGAGATGAAAAAATAATAGACATTGACATTGGGGTTTTTGCTTCAAACTTCTGTACTATAATGTTTTGAAAATAATTCTTGAAAGATCACCAAAATTGATATATTGGCTTATACTATGTTGACTCTGAGTCATATTTAGAAGAACCGCCAGAGCAGCGTTTCTCAACCTTGGCAGCTTGAAAATGTGTGGAAGGGAATTCCCCAAGGCTGGCTGTGGATGCCTGAGTTTTTGGAATTTGAAGTCCACATATCTTCACGTTTCCAAGGTTAAGAAACACTGTCGTAAAAGTATGGTAGTGGATTGCCCACGTTCCCAGTAATCAGAGATATATTATAGTACAGAGGCTGAGTTTTGTTAACAGGTCTGCCCTCCAGGCACCTAATGCTTTAATTAAAACTATTTATAAAACTAACTAAAATTCAGCCTAGGAACATTGTACGTTCTGTTTCTGTTTATTTTCATTAATTTCAGTTAGTAAGTATCACAACATTTTTTTCTATATCCTTAAAGCCTAATCCAACTAACCACACATCTTTCCATACATTTTACAATTAAGCCTAAGACTTCTTAGAGACACCATCTTCATATGTTTGCAGTCCTCATGAATAAAGACAACAAATACTAAAAGAAATAAACACAGAACAATTTATTGAGGGCTTTAAAGGTGAATAATATTTTGGAAGAGTTTTGAGACAACAGACCAGATTCCTAAGCCTGATAGAAATGTCACTGCCTCCCATCTTTCAACAACTTATTAAAATTAAACTACCAAATATTTAATTTCCAACTACTAAATATGCAAGCATTTTATTTATAAAAGTTTGTTCTATTATTCTTCGAAGGTTTTAGGTATATATATTATTGACATAATGTGTGTGGATTTTTTCCGTCTTCCTTTTGGAAAGGCAGGCTGGCGGAGCAATGAGCGGCTTACCTCCTCCTCCCCCCCTCTCCTGCCCCCCTGACTGGCTATGGTGGGGCCAAGAGGGTGCGCACGAGATGAGGGGGAGAGATGCCTCTGCTGCACATTGATTGCCACTCATTGCTCTGCCAGCCCGGCTTTCCAAAAGGAAGGGGAAAAAACCAACTTGTGACAAACCCCAAAAAGAGCAAGCAGGGCTGCAAGGACTTTCCGACAGTTAGAACAGGCATGGGCAGGGAGCGAGAGAGATCGACAGCGACATACACACACACACACACACACACACACAACACACACACAGAGAGACATAGAGAGACACAGAAAGAGAAGTGGGGAGAGAGAGACAGAAAGAGAAATGAGAGGGAAATAGAGAAAGAAAAGACAGATAAGAGAAAGATAAGAGGGTGGGAGTGAGTGAAATCAAGTTGGCCACGCCCACCCAAGTTTTGTGGCTCTGATTGTTTTGTTTTCTATGGGAAATGGGCCCAAGTGGCTCTTTGAGTGTTAAAGGTTGCTGACCCCTGCCCTAGGGTTAGAAAGGGCTAGAGTGAAAACTAAAAAAAAAAAATCCCATAAAAGGCAGTGACAAATCACTTGCACACATTTGCCAAGAAACATGCATGGATGTGTCCAGATATCACTAGAGGTTAAGTGTGATTTTAAAGCAGCTTGAATCTTAGGCCGCAAGTTGGGCTATTTAAAAAAATGGTCTACGAAAGATCTTACCAAAGCTTAGAAGCATGGATGATTTGCACTCAGATTCTTCTTGCCCAAATATAACACTTCACAAATTCTTACAAATTATTTTTTTTTCTTCTGACAGGATATATACATCCTCCATCATGTACCATTTGTCTGAGTTTGACAGTAGCCTGAGGAGAAACAAGCTCATCACAAATCTATGTGGATATAGAATAGATTAATTTTTATTTCTGTTCTTTGTCAAAGTTTGAATGCTACCGATGCTTTGCCTATGCGATTCCTTCTAGTTCTGACTCCTGCAGGCTGGGGAATCTGTGGTGTTCCATCTGACTTTACTAATGGCAGCAGAATATCAAACATGCATCATTTCTCTGAGTCTGATTATCTTTTACTGTTAAATGTCATTTAATTAACAAGGAGTCTATTCTCTTGATACACATTTGTTAATCAGTGATTCCTTACATAGTAGTACATTAATATGCATAAATATTAAGTTTATGGAGCCCATCAAGTCATATTTTATTTGATAGATAAATTATCTATAACATAACAACTTTCCTTCAAATAGGTTAATTGTATGCATGCATTAACCATGCAAATGAATACACAGTAAATATTTACTAGTCAATATAAGTGATAGTTGATTGCCAAACACTGAGTGAATGCTGGTCTTTTCACTCTTTAATTTTCTACTTAGCTCATTTATACAAGCCTATTAATCTGACATTTCCCCAGACCTCCAAGGTCCCTTCCAACTCTGTTATTCTATTCTATTCTATTCTATTCTATTCTATTCTATTCTATTCTATTCTATTCTATTCTATGACATTTAAACATACAGTTGATATTCCTTTTTAGTTTTAATGGTTGCCTGTCCCATGGACCCTGGTGAAGAAGAGATCCTTCTGGTTTAGGAAGAAACCTTACTTCTTGTTTCATTTCTTTTTCTGGGCCTAATACGGAAAGCCTAAGATTGGGCCATTAAGCGGCTAACTATGGAAGGCTTGCAATGTTTTGATCCGCCGTGTCTCCACGCCGCTGCGCTTGTGAATGGTTTGATTGCATGTGGAAGGCTTAAGCAACTAAGTCACACCCTGAATCAACATGAAGGGGTTTTAATCGTAAACTTGGTGACATAAAGACAAATGCCGAAATCTTAGGACCAAATTATTTCTAATTGCTGTTCAACAGGGGACATACCATTAAACTGCCAATTTGCATATGGGGGAAGGACACACGCTGTATTGTTTTAAACAGGTTTACCAAACATATCATTAGTGGCAACTACCAGCCACCTTTTTTGTTTTTTCTTTAATTCATAATTAGAGCTCCACTCAGCGTTGAACAGGCCAACTTCATCCTCCTCCAGCCAGTGCTTCTTTATCAGAAGATTATTGGAGCACACTGTCCGCAGGGGGTAAAAGATCAGATCTAAGTGGAACAGCCAGTTGGACAGAAAGCATGGAGATCAGAGGAAATCCAGCTGGAAGCTTCTGTTTATGAATCCCAATATTCAAATGATAGAATTCAAGTACTAGAAATAAACCCAATATACAAAGCCAGATATGCGTATATTGCGCTTAAGAGGTCAGAATGACTTGAAGTTGGAAATCAAGCCTTTCCTAGATTAAGAGCTTGGCAAGAAATGTCTGTGTGATATTATTATTACCTACAGTAGGGATTAGAGGTCCACTCCCCATATCTCTTTCCTTTCTATATTATTACAGTTTATTATGCCCCGAGAGTTCCACGCTTCCTCAATTAATACATTTAAAAGAAGTTCTAAAAATAATTAATTGCAGTTCTGGAACATGAGTTATTTGCAATAGCAATCGGTGCGTTCAAATCATTGCTATGTTACTGATGCATCCATGAAGAAAAAAAATGCAAACAGGCAGTCTTCATTCAAGCTTTGCATCTTTTGTGCAGTACTTGTGTGGTTAAAAATAATAATAAAAACACCAGTAAAGTAAAAACATAAGTAAATCTAAATCCAAGAAAGAGTAAAGGGATAAGTTATGTAGAATTCTAATGAATGCTATATAACTCTAGACAGAATACAATGAGCTAAGTTAAACAGGAGAACGATGAAAAAGTTGGTTTGGTTTACATTTTTTGCAAGTTGACTAATTTGATATTTTCAGAGTAATGTATAAATCAGAATGCTGTTTTTCTTTGAAATCTGCACTGCTGTGATTTGTATTTCTATTACCCTATCAAAAGTCTATACTTACTGTTGTATAGTATTAAAATAACATGCAACAATAGGTATACTGAGATATATTTTTCAGTGAGTTATTAGACAAAATTGTGTTAAGCTTTGGGAAAATATTTAAACAGCTTAAAATGATTGCGTTAGTGAATTTAAGAATAGAAAAATGAGAAACTGAAAATGTATGATTCCCCAAAGACGGTATAAAAAGTATAAAAATTCATTGGTACAGTTCTTAATTTCAGTATTAATTCTTCTCATTTGTTTGGCTGATTTTGCTTTGTAGGTGCCAGTCCACCTTCAGAAACCTTTCATCCAAGTTTTGCTCTCTTAAAAAAATTGTTAACTACAAATAGGATCAATGTAAGCACTATACATACATTTCTTCATTTGGGCAGGAAGATAAGGTAATTTGATACATAATAAACCAACTGGCTGTGGCATTATTTAAACTAAGACCTTTAATTAAATGGTCTATCTCTTAATTTTTATCAGTTCATTTTGAAAATTAACTGATTATAGACAGAGATAAATGGACCTAGGGGAGGAGGGGGGGTTGGCCCTGGAAAGTTAATCTTTGATTTCTAATTTTGTAACTGAAAGTGGAACAGTTGAATGAAGTAACATTTTGAAAAAAGCATTGAGAAAGGAGAGTTTCCTGAGCTGTGTGCAATTATGACTTTAGTCCACCACACTAGAGATAGGTTCCGACCGGTTCTAACCAATTTTTTGGAACCGTTAGTAGCTTGGCAATGACATCACAGGGCCGGTTCTGTCGGTGTCTCAGGGGGTGCTGCCATCTTGTATTTTGCTTCTGCGCATGCGCAGAAGCTATTTTTTGATTGCTGTGCGCACACACATACAGCGCAACCCTGAGCAAACCGCAGCAAAAGGATCCAGAAACCACCCCTGTACCACGCATTTTCCATTAAGGGAAGGCTGGGAGAACAGTGGTAAATTTGGGGGGAAGTTATAAAAAAAGTCAAAATGGTGGGTGTGGTTCAATTAAAGCACCAACCACACATTTATTTATTTATTTATTTGGCAAGTGGCAAAGCACAGGTCTTTCCTCACACAATTGTGGCCCGTATCTTGTCTACTTCAATCGCCTCCTCATGGATGCTCCTGGTGTGATGCATAGATATGAGGGAACAAAGAAGTAGCACTGTGTAGTGTACGATTATTACGCTCCGCAAACCTTTATGTCAAGGGTGTCCCACCTTGGCAACTCTAAGACCTGTGGACTTCAATTCCCAGAATTCCCCAGCCAGCATTCTTCAGGATTCTGGGAGTTGAAGTCCACAAGTCTTAAGCATTGCCAAGATTGGACACCCCTGACTTATATTATTGGCATGAGGGGCCTTACCAGTCTTGCTCCACCATTTGGGTGTGTGTGTCAAAGGATGGCTCCAGTGGAAGAGAATAAATTATTGCATTGTGCCTGCCGTGATGACAGGCTCCAGGGGTGGAGCAGTTCATCTGGTTTATTCATTCATTTTATCCATGTTCTGATGAGCGCAAAAGGCAATAAAAGAAAAATGAAAATAAAAAGATATAATATAGGAAGTTAAACATTCAAAAGAAATTAGAAGTAAAATAAATACTTGAATCAAATAACAAATTAACAGTTTGGTAAAAGAGATGCATCTTTACAGATTTCCTAAAGACTGACAGAGTTGTGACTAACTGCAACTCCTGAGGAAGTTTAGACCCTTCCCCTGTGCCAGAGGGATGAGTTTCTTACAGCAATGGTATCTTTGAAAGGGCCTCTCCTACAAGTATTGAGAAATTCCCAAGTTCACATTGGAAAAGGTGACAGTAGACAGTCTGGCACTAAACTCTTTTAGAGTTTTCAAGAATTCTATTAACTCTTGTTTGGCTCCAATTTAGTGTTGACCACTAAATTGACCATTATCTTGTATCTAGACTTGAGCAATAAATCAGTTTGACTAGAACATAATGTGTGATCCTGATTCTTCACACCTGAGAGTCTGCTTAAATAAGTGCAATAGCAATAGCACTTAAACTTATATACCGCTTCATAGTGCTTTTACAGCCCTCTCTAAGCAGTTTTACAGAGTCAGCATATTGCCCCCAACAATCTGGGTCCTCATTTTACCCATCTCAGAAGGATGAAAGGATGAGTCAACCTTGAGCCTGGTGAGATTTGAACTGCTGAACCGCAGCTAGCAGTCAGCTGAAGTAGCCTGCAGTACTGCACTCTAACCACTGCAACAGCTCTATGTCAAACTCAAGTCCAGTTCATGGTTTTAACATAAGAAAACAGAGGCTGACTTACCAAAGATGCTGTTTCTGTTTCAGACATTTGCAATTGATATTCCATTTGAACAATGGGAGAGGGATATCTCTAAGTTCATATGGCAAGGGGGGAAAACCCCAAGAATTAGATACAGACTACTGCAAGACACTAAGGAAAGAGAGGGGTTAGGTTTACCAGATTTGAAAATGTATTTTGATGCTTAGTGTTTGCGCTGGCTAAAAGAATGAGTGAACCTTCAGAATAAGAGGCTACTTGACTTAGAAGGTAATGAATTAAGATTTGGATGGCACGGTTACCTATGTTGATTTCAACAACCATTTTGTTATATGTGCCATTGTGAGAGTTTGGAATAAGTATAAAACAAATGTTTTCTACATTTCTTTGGGTTTCCTCACATGAAGCTTTTTTCGGAAAAGAAACGGTGACAAAGCTGAACTGGTGGACTTATGGTAAAATAATATCTTTTAATTTTGGTGACCCTACCCTGAATTCTAAGGATAAGTTAGAATCAGAAGGTCATATCTGCCATTGGTTTACATATTTACAACTGAAAGAAATATTTAAATTACAAAAAGGGTTATGGATTTGACTTCATTAAAAATGAATTGGGAATACTAATGTGTGGTAGAGTTGAACATATTATTGCTAAGGTGTATAAAATGTTATTGAATTTGAATCTGGAAAGTGAACATGGAAAGCATTGTATGATTCAGTGGGCAAGAAATGTTGGATATAATGTAATGCTTGAACAATGAGAGAATATGTAGAAGAAAGGTTTAAAATTTACATTAAATTATGACTTAAAAGAAAATTTCTATAAGATGATGTATCGTTGGTATTTAACTCCAGACAAGTTGTCAAGAACGTATAAAGGTATTTCAAATGAATGTTGGAAATGCACCTGTAAAGAAGAGACTTTTTATCATTTATGGTGGACGTGTGATAAAACAAAGAAATATTGGAGTAGGATTCATACTTTAATACAGAAAATTCTTAAAGTGAATATAAAGAGAAAAATAGACACTTTCCTTTTGGGTTTAATAGAAAAAATCTTGGATTTTTCAAAAACTTTGACATTATATAGGTTGACAGTTCAACGCACAAAAATACTCTATGCACAGAAATGGAAGGACATTTCGATCCCCATAATGGACAAATGGCTGCAAAAATTGATGGAGTTGGCTAAATTGGCTGCTTTGGTAAAAAAAAACCAACACAAATATTTTTATTGCTACCTGGACTTTTGGACTTTGTGCTTGAGGTGGAAAAAAATGAAACTTTGATTTTGGATTTTATCAATTAAATAGATTTGTTGTTATAGAAATGGCTAGAAATGGCTATTATGTAAAAGTAGAAAGTTGAGGTTTGATGTCTGCTGCATCAAAGGAAGTCAGAAGTCAGTACTTTTTCTTCATTTCTCTCCTTTCCCTCACTTTTTCCTTTGCTTTTCTCTTCCCTACCTTTCCTACCATTTGCTTTTGTATTTTCATTGTATATTATAACACAAATTAATAAAAATTGTTAAACTCGAAGAAAATAGAGGCTGACTTCCAAGTTGACCATCACAGATAAATACGTAAGTGGACTAAGCAATAAGAACACGAGTCATTTAATTGTAGCCATGCCCAATGCAGTGAAATGTATTGCACTATAAATCACACTAACTTTATAACAATATGTATAAATTACCATATGCATATTTTATGTAAACATATTTGCTTTTCAATAAAAAAAATCTGTTTTTAGCAATATAAAAAGGAACCTCCTTTTCTTGGCTTAGTTCTCCTTCACCATAATCTTTGATTTGCTTATGTTCTGCTCTTTTGAAAAAGCACGGACTAGCGGGCCTATTACTCCCTTTTTGTCCTGCTTGTGAATTTTCTTTGGGAAAACAATACTGAATAAAATAGCTTGATCCACCAAATCAGGAGTAAACAACTTTTTGATCATGATAGATATACCGGTATATGGAATGTTTATATAAAAAGGTAGCCACTGAGGGGATTCACAGATAGTCAGTGCAGCCAAGTTACTGTATTTTTCTGACTATAAAACACCACGGAGTATAAGACGCACCAGGATTTCGAAGAGGTAAACAAGAAAAAAAAGTGTTTTTGCCCTCCCCAGCCTCCAGGAGCACCCTACAGGCCTCCCAAACCCTCTGTACACTCAATTTTTGGCAAAAATGGGCCCAGTTTTGCAAAACACGGGACGCACAGGGCGAGGTTTTGGGAGGCCAAAAATGGCTATATTCGGTGTATAAGACGCACCAGCATTTCCATCCTCTTTTAAGGGGAGAAAGTGCGTCTTATACTCTGAAAAATACAGTACAATAAATAGGGAGGATTCACAAATAGTGAGTACAGCTGATCATAACACATCACCAATTTTCAGAAATCCCCTGTCCTCCCTTCTAGCATCAGGATGCTCTATCATCCCACTTTCTTTTCTTTTTGTGGGACTGATGGGCACAGAATCAAGTAAGGAACCCACATATTTTCATTTTACAAGAATGCTTCTGCTTGTATGTGGTGACAGAGATTACTGGTGTATTAAGTAAAGATGTGGGGTCCTTGGTGCTCTCTGAGCCTAGTTGCTTTCTTGCACATATTTCATTATCCAGCTAGGTGACATCAGCAGTGCTAGGATCACCTGCTGATGTTACCTAGCTGGGGTAATGAAATGTGCAAGAAAACAGCCAATCTCAGAGAGACCAAAGTAACCCACACTTCAACCCTGAGCTTCTATTGAAATGAAGATGCTGCCCAGAGGTGGGTTCTTAATCTTCTTACTGCCAGTTCGCTCAGGGTCGCGCCTCGAGCATGCGCGTGGCAATCAAAAAATAACTTCTGCGCATTCGCAGAAGCAAAAATTAGCTTATGCGCATAAGCAAAATCCAAGATGGCGGCGCCTATGGAGACACTGACAGAACCAGCTCTGTGACATCATCGCGGAGTTACTACCGGTTCTATAGAACTGGTAGGAATCCACCTCTGATGCTGCTAGAGTAAAGGACTTTGGTTTGAAACATGCCAACTTCTCATTTAAAAGAAAAATAATAATAAATTATGTTTTATAAAGTAGTCATAGGTATCTATTTATTCTTCATTAGCTATCCCTGAGCTGGGCTTTCCTTTTTTCTAATTTCATAAATTGAATTGCTCCTTTCTTCTGACCTGCTGTGGCATCTAACCAAAGGCCTTGTTCATTTCTGGTACAAGATTTTTCAGACCCTTCGTGAGGAACCAGAGAAAAATGGTGTCTAGGATGCAGGAGTGCTGAATGGTATTTACCCTCAGCATGCACGCTAAATAAATGGACAGGGGAATGGTTTCTTCCATCATCCCAAATTAAAATTCATACCCTTTAACCTTCTGAAATAGCCAAGATCTCTGTCGTTAAGACTGATTCATAGGATGCCTTGATAGTCTCCATTATTTGTATGCCTGGGAATCCCAAACAAACATTTGTGAAATCCATTTTGAAAGACGTTAACACTTGTGAAACCTGTGTGCCCCAGAGGGATTAGATAAATTTCCATGTCAAATATTTGAAGCGGAGCACTTCTGCAGAAACAGTGGGCTTTTTTGTGTGTGTTTTGATGCCTTTCATTTCCATAAACTAGATTACTTTCTGAAATTACTTTCACACAGAGAACAGTTTCTATTGAATTCCAGTCAGTGAGCTCCTTGGAGTGTGAGGTGAATAAAAATATCAGCAGGCCAAATGTCACTTCCAAGATTTGCAGGCATTTGGGTTTCATAAAGAGGGCAGAATGAGTTTCAGATTTTTATCTTGGAGAGAGTTAAAGATACACCAAACCAGATTGTCTTAGAATAATTGCTAATCTGCTCCCTACATTAGTATAGCTCATTGGTTTCCTTTTCTTCCCATGCCTTGCTAATAAGAAGTTGATCTATTTGTTTGAGGAGAGATTTTCTGGCCGACTCTTTGAATGACATAGTTTGCCTCTTCCAGAGACTAACACAGGAGTTGCTATTACCACACTTTTGTGCTACAGAGAAACAAAGAGGTCAGCAAACTTAGTGACAACCTGTTAGGGACATCACCATCTGTCATTGGTGGTATATTGATTCATGTGCACAGCACTCTCTGTTCTTGGAAGGCTGGAAAGGATATTGATCACTACAGAAACTCCCCACATTAGAGGTGGGTTCCTACCGGTTCTAGCCAGTTCTATAGAGTAGGTAGTAACTCCGCATTGATGTCACAGAGCCGGTTCCTTCGGTGTCTCCGTGGGGGGCGCCACTTTGGATTTTGCTTCTGTGCATTTTTCTATTGCTGCGCACTTGCACACTTGAGGCGCAACCCTGAGTGAACCATCAGTAAGAAGATTCAGAACCCACCGCTGCCCCACATGCAATCCACTCTACTTTCTGCCACCTCCTACTTCTGTGTAATGAGTAATTAACTAAGCAGAGAAGCCCTCCCAAATTTGTAGGAAGAGTGTTTTTTCCCACAAACATGCTAGAAGGGAGTTTTCAAAAGTTCTTTTTTTTAAATATTTCATTGTAACACTAAAGTAATATTGCCATTTCTAAAATGGAAATGACTTGCTGGGTAATTTCTACTATTTTGTTTTCAGTTTCTTAGTATAGCTAAGAGTATTGTGGAAACAGTATTTCCATAGATCTATCTATCTATCTATCTATCTATCTATCTATCTATCTATCTATCTATCTATCTATCTATCTATCTAT
>JANHFT010008330.1:9545-26562 GCA_032467955.1 Pseudoxenodon macrops | reverse complement strand
TTTAAGAAGAAACTGGGCATCCATTTGTCTGGGGTGGTATAAGGATTGCCTCTCCTAGCTTAAGAAAGTGAAGACTCTTGAAACGGAGGATTTCAAAAGGAAGCTTTTATTAAGTAGAAGTGAAAACAAGAGGTTCAAAGCAATGTCTGAATACCCTTAGGCAAAACAGGTAGAGTTAAAGCAGTAGAGACCCCTCCCATTTGCTAGAATGCAGATTCTAGCCAATACACGTGTGAAAATGTTTTCTTTATCAACTGCTCTGAGAACCATATAAGCATGCATTCCTCTGGCTATCTTCCATTATCCATTAATGTGAAACATCCCACATGGCCGTCATAAATCTTCCTCAAGGTGATTTCAGGGTGCTTTGGCCCCAGGATATAAGTTGTAAAATATCTGTTGACACAGGTAATGCTAATAAATCGAACCCAAGGCCCCCTTCCTCTCAATTAAATGGCAGTCTCCTGCTTGAACAGGTTGGACTAGAAGATCTCCAAGGTCCCTTCCAGCTCTATTCTGATTGAAGAGAAGGAAAAGGAGAATGAGAAGGGGAGAGGGGAGAAGGTTTTTGGTGCTGTCTGAGTTTGATTGTTTTCTTGCAGATATTTCATGACCCAACTAGGAAACATCATCAGTGCTAGAAGAGAGTATGGTTTGCAGGGAGGAGGAGGGGGTTGGAAAAGATAGAGACAGAAGGAAAAGAAGAAAGGGAAGAGGAGAAAGAGAAGGAAGAAAGATGGAGACAGGAGGAAGGAGGAGAAAGAGGAAGAAGATGAGCAAGAGGAAGAAAGAGAAACAAGCACTCCTTGGCAAGAAGGGGTTTCATTGATTCTCTTGTTGCTGGGATACTGGCTTTAGATACCATCCCTGAGAGTCTCTCTCTCTTTCTTTCTCAAGAAAGGGCAAAGAAGTGATGTCGACTTGGCCATGCCCACCCACCCAGTCACATAACCACCAAGCCACGCCCACAGAGCCGGTAGGGAAAATTTTTGAATTTCCCTCCTGGTTTGGCATCACATCTTTTATTGTGTCTCCAGTAAACCTTTCTTATTTCCCTTGGTCTCAGCTTACTCTGGTTTATTGCCAGTTTATAAATTTATGCACTTGCTACTTTCCAGGTTTTTGTTGAGTATGCCCATGCTGGTGATTCCAAAGCTGCCCAAAGAGCACTGAGCACTGACTGGGAAGAAATTCAATGGCAAGTTTGTTGTGGCTACATTTTATCCACTGAGTGCCTGTTGGCGCGAGTATATTTACCATACTGCACTTTAGTCCAGAAGATGTATGTATAAAAAACTGTGTCATTTTGCCAGACTGTTTTTCAGAGATGGAATCCATCTGAATCCTCTTTCATTTCCTTTCTTTCAGTTGCAATTTTTTTTTACTACATATGAATTTGCTTTTGTTTCTTCTTTTTGTGTCTTCTTTTCTGTGACAATTAAAATTCCAGAGAATGAGTGCTGAAATTAAAAGCAAAGAAGAGTTCAATGTGACAGAAATTGAGTTTCAGTTGATAATTGTAACTGTGAATTCAGAGCCTCAAAGCATTGATTTGTACTGTGTTGATCACATTCCATCACTGGAATCCCAACATGCTACAAACCCTGGGAGAGAAGCAGCACTTTTCCTGCTGTTAAGGTTACAAATATATGCCTTTATGTACTTAAACCTGAGTATATAAGGTCCTCTGCAGAACCCTTGGCATTAACAATCATATTTTCATTAGAAGGGTGCAGGAAGCGGCGATTATAGGACTGGATGTCCCGCCGCCACCACCTCATGCTGCAAAGCTTGTTGTGCCATTGCATGCATGAACTGCAGCATCACCGCAAGTTTCATCAAACAGGTACAGCTGGTGTCCTGCCGCTTGCAGCGGTGCCGGTATGTTGAACCTTGGGGATGGGGTGGGGTGGGCCGCAAGACGTGCAGGGGTAGACTTAATTCAGATCTACTTGGAAGCCATAGGCAAGTTATAGCCAGTGACTGTCTTGTTTCCATATATACCCCCAGCTGCCTCTTCTAAATGTGTAGATGGGGAATATGGCAAAATTCCTACATAAGGCACATTTCAGTTAATTGAGGCATTGTAATAGATCCTGAGAACTTATTGCTAAAACATTTTATTAAGAAAAGACCTTTTCTTAAAGGCAAACCTGATCTGTACATACTGTACTAAACATACAACATACAAATCTACGTAGGTTTTATGACCAGAAGACTCATAGGGAAGTTATCCATAATTTGGGAGGAATGTCAGGAATTTCTTGCCTCAAAGTCTCTCAACAGGGAGTTTCAATATCAACAGCTCTTCCCAACTTCATTAGTGTTACCTAGGAAGTGGGCACATAGAATATCATTCTTCATATATTACTATGCCACTGATTCCTCCTGAGACATTGCTTTCTTGAGCCAATTCAAACACATTTTGATTGAATAGGCAACTTGGTGAAAATGATTGGCACTTTTCAAGTTTAACAGTTGGTTCTTCTATCTCAGGGCTTCTGATTTTATATTATCATGTTAATTAATCTTCCCATCTTTCTTTACTTCTATCCATTGGAGTGAGCATGTGCTGTGTTTCATTTCTAATTTGTATCACTGTGGCTACTACTCCCCTTTCCCCAGTATCTGGGTGTTTCTTAGTACTTCTCATGCTGGGACTCAGCAAGTGGTTTGGGAAAGGATATGAAAGTAGCAAAGGGACACTTCATTTAAAAATGTAAACCCTGTATTTTTAAAAATAAATAAATACCTATATCTAAAAACTTGCATTCATAAGTTTTGGTAATGTTTGCAAACATGCATAATTAACCAAATCATAGTTGCAAAGATTTCCTCTTGCAGTCAATCTTGCAATCACCAATAAAGACTTTTATATCTTCACAAGAAGACATCTTGTACCAGGTTCAGGATTTAGCTTATAGCACATTGAGAAGGGAATAGGAAGATAGTAGGAATGAATATTCCACAAAGTTTTTGAACTTGCTTTTTATAGCTAAAACTTCCCTATACTACTTGCTAATGAAAATTGATAACAAAATGATGACATAGTAAGTCACTCACTATTTTCACTGGTAAATTAAAGGAAATACATGTATAAAAGGTTTATTGCATCTACATAAGTCTTTTAAAAATTTAGAAAAACATAACAGTTAAATAATAAAATAATGAGTAGGAATCCTGCCCACTCTAAAATATCATGATACTAAGATCCTGTCTACTGAGTAGATTAAAGAAAATTAACAGCAGCTCAAAAGTTGACATTGTGCAATAGAGAGGGAACATCTGCCTATTAAATCCTAGAATATGAATTCAAAATTGCACCTTTTCAAGAAAAGAAATTAAGAAGTTTGAGATGCACAAAATGATTTGTTTATAAGAGCTTATATTCTATATTGATAGAAGTTAAACATGGACTTGCACTAAGACATAACCCTAACTTATGATTCCATGTGACAAAACATGAAAATGCCCCTGTAAAGATTAATGGCCATTATGTATTTTGACATTTCCTGGCAATATTTTTTGAATTCTATCTATTTTGGATCAGCTCATTCAAACATCTTCCAAAGTTTGTCCTGGGCCTTGGATTTAGCAATAACCCATTATAGAACTGTTGCTCTGTTTGCAATTAAATGTTTAGAGGCCATTTCAAGCCAGAAATTATAATTTCATTAAAACATGGGAATCGTCATACCATCATGTCAGAACAATTATTCTGCTTGCAATTGAATGCTGTAATACAAGAGCTATGGAGGAAAAACCTATACTTTTTCTGTGATAACTCTTCAATAGTTGAAGACTGGCATCATGCTTCTGCTTAGTCTTCTCAGGCTAAACACACCTAGTTCCTTTAACTCTTACAGGATTTTGTCTCCTTGGGATTTACCTGTTAACAAACAACCAGTCGGTCGTCTTGCCCCCTGGTAGCTCTCCACTCCAAAATCAGCTCTCTGGGTCTATCTACTTCCAGTCAGCTCTTCTGCACCCAGGAAAGTTTCTCCGGGGTGTTCCTCTAGTCCAGCGAGTCAAGCGGTTGTGAGGAAGGAGAGACATGTCTGCCTCTTCCCCCCTACCATCTGGACAGGCTTGCAGCTCTATGCTTCCCTGGAGCAGATAAGCAGCTGCATTTTAGTTCCCCTGTGTTATGGGATGTGTGTGGGGTAGGGAGATCTAAATGAAGCCTCTGAATTGTTTCTGAGTAGAAAATTAGGCCGAAACCTGCCCTGCCTGTGGTTTTGCTCTCCTTCAGCAGTACGGGCAGCAAATGGATCCCCAAATGAGAGAGCAATCTCTTGCCCCATTTTAATGGTAGAAAAGCTTTCCTAATTCAGTTTTGTCTCAAGACAAGGCCAGGGCTGAATCTAAAGTTTCCAACCTGTAGTTATTACTTAAAAGCCTCTGCTGCTTGCCCAGCACCCCCCTGTGATCACTTCTGCATACCACCGCCACCACTCCCCCCCAGCTGCAATCACTTCTGCACACCACGTCCACCAGTTGCCTGGTGCATCCCTCCCTGACCGCCCCCGCAATGGTGTGTTGTCCCCCAACAGCTTGCCACCAATCGCTTGCTGCTGCCTGCACCATTGGCTGGCAACCTCTTGTCCTGTGCAGCCAAAGTATGAGTCAAATGGTGTCTGGGAAAATGGACAGGGATGAAGAGCAAAAGGCCAGGGGGCCATTGGCCATGGAGAATCTCCCTGGAGAGGCAATGGAGGAGGAAAGCTGCCTGTAAATCAGCTGAGGGCAGTTCAGAGAGGAAATAGGTGAGTCCATTTTGGCCTTCAGCAAAGCTGCCTTAGTTTGAAGTCTTCGTCATATTTTAGAGGATGAAATGAATGCCTTGCACTCAAGTATTCATGACCAGTGTTTTCTTCTGGAAATAGAAAAAACTCAGCCAGAGATTCTAGTAGGACTGCAGACATGAGAAAGAGGTTTCCCACCTACTTGCTCATATACTATTTTTATCACCTTTTCTGTCCTTTTTGTACTAGTGTGTTAAAACCATACACATTCTTTAATTTGTAGTTTGACCAGGAACATTCATTGCATTGTCAGTCTCATTTAGGAGAGTGGACTGGCTGCTCTTTCTAAATAACAAGCCTGCCCTACTTCCAGGTTCATGGCAAGGAAAGCAGAAGCAGCAGAGACCCTGGTTTGTTTCTCTCCTCCAAACTCCACCAGAAATGAGTCTTTGTGAGACTTGTTGTGCTGGCACAGCCTCTTGGAGCAGGACGCTGCAAGGTTTGTGTCATTGCATGCAGGAGAGGTGGCACTGTTGCGAGGTTTGACATACTGACACAGCTGCTCGCGGCTTGCTGTGTCAGTGTGATGAAGCTCATGGCGGTGCTGCCGTTCATGTGTGCAATGTCACAACAAGTCTTGCAGCATCCTGCTCCAAGAGGCTGCGCCTGTATGACAAATTTCATGGCAATGCCACCGCTCCCACGTGCAACAGCACAACAAGCTTTGCAGCATCCTGCTCCAAGAGGATGCACCAGCACAATAAGCCTCACAAAGACTCATTTCTGGGGGAGTTTGGGGGAGAGAAACAAGCCAGAGTCTCTGCTGCTTCTGCTTTCTTTGTGTGCAGCCAAAAGTTCGCAAAAGGCAAGAAGGTACCCCTCCCCCCAGTCCCAAGTCGACAGTTTGCTCGACCTGGGACTCATGGCCCAGTGCCAATCCCCACCCCGCCAGCCCTGTGTGTTTGCTCAGTAGGGATTTGGGGACTAGTTGGGTCGGCTGAGTGTGCACAAAATGCCGAGCTAGAGTCTAGGGCTCGGGGCGGGGGTGGGGAGGTTGAGCCCAGTTGGCTTCACACATGAGAGGAGTTGCTGCAAGGGAGCCCATTTCTTGCATTGGCTGGGCAGGGGTCGCCATCCTGAAGAGGTGCTGAGCGGGGGAGGGTCAGTCCCCTTACCCGGTTGCCCTCTGCCGTTTCTCATCAAATGTCTGTGTGTGTGTGTTTGTGAGAGAGAGAGAGAGGGAGAGAGAAATGGAGAGGAAACTTTTTCCCTGCAATTCTTTTTTTAAATATAATTTTATTTATAGTTTTTTCTTTAACATTTCTTTCTTTCACTAAGTGTTTAGTGAACAGTGTATTGTCTGGGATGATATACTTTATACACAATACTAATGATAATAATACTTTTTAAATATACATAATCATAAACTTTCAACTTCTAACATTTGTGTATACATTGTAGTTATAATATATTCTATTATATATCAGTAGACATAATACTATTTTCCCAATTTCTACTTTATACCTCTTTTTTCTACCTCTTAATAATATAGCCACCATATTAAGAAGTATTCAACATCTATCCATCATATCTTGCCCTTTTTAGAATTTCAACTCTTATTGACTTTTTGGTAAATCTTTCATGTTTCTCCCATGGCAATCTTGTATCTCCTTACATCTCACTTATTTAATCTAAGCATTTCATCTGCCTCAACACCTATCTCTTGCTGTTGGATCTCTAGAGCACCCACCCATAATTCTTTCATCACTTTTGGGAGTTCTTTCTCTTTATTCTCTTCTATATTTTGAGCTCTTGAAGAGTAATATATCTGTTCCATTTTAAGAATTATTACTATCTCTTCCATATCTTTATCTGCTTGTATCATTTTTTTATTTATTTCCTCTATTTTTTCTTCAGCTCCTTCTGATTTCCCCTCTATTTTCTGATTTTTTTTCATCTTTTATTGTCATCTGCTGGGGGTTTTCTACTCTCACATCTGTATCCTGCATCAGTTCCATTGTCTCCCTATGATTCCTTGTCATATCTTCCTGAATACATTGAAACATCAATAATATTTCTTTATGAACTGTATTTGTTTTCCCCTGTTGAAACATTTTGTAATAATTTGCTGATAGTTGCTCAATATTCCACCAATATTCCAATATCCCAATTGCCCAGTAACACCAAAAAAAACCGTATTAATAAAGCTTACTGAGTCCTGGGACTGTTCCTCAAAATCCCCTAAATTTATAGTGTTTAAAATTTTCCAATTTGCACCCTCAGAATTATCCAAATTTTAAAGACTTGTTTAATTTTTCTTCTTTTTAATACAGATTGGCACATCAAATTTCCCCAAATGTCTTTAATCCACAAAATCAGATACTCAGTTTCAAGGATGTTTCTTATTAATTATAGTCCACTTGCCTTAAAAATCTTCAAAAGGCTCACTAAAAATGCCAGTAGATATGGAACCAAAATACAAAGGCCTTCCAGATGTTGTTTGCATTTCACTATTCCCTTTCTTCTCCTCTTTGTTTTTCTTGTGTTATCAATTAATCCTCACTTGCCAAGGTTGTTTCTCACCGTGTACTACCGGTAGTATAATATCTTCTTTCACTAGCAGGTGGCAGCCTTGCTCTGGGTTCCAACATTAAACAAAGCAAAGATAGAACAGCTGACTGTCAAAATGATCAAGGGGAAAAAATTCCTTTTTTTATATACAATTTCTTCCAGTAATCAGACAGTGTTATCCGCAAATTAAATAAGTTTTTACACTACTACAAGTTCCAATCCAGGCTTTCTATATTTTAAAGCTTCATAGTCTTCCATTAAAAGTTTATTTCACTTTTGGATCTATGATCTTTCTCCATGTGTTAAATTGTCAATTTCTTAGTGTTTTGAAGAGTCTTTTTTTTATCTTTCATTTGGGTTATTTAGGTTTAAATCTTTTATTTGGGTTTAAATCTCTAATAGAGAAGTTGAAAGTTGTCTCACCCAGTTCCAATCCTCTGTCCACAAACCGCTCCAGCTCATAATCTTCTTGTCCCGGTTGTCACAGCTTCAGTCTTGCCATAATTGTGTCTCTGCTGCCGATCAGGAGGATGTCAGCCCTGGAGGTCATCTTCAGGGCTGCCACACTTAGTACTGTGGAATACTGGGAGGGGGGATTGCATGGAGTTGTGGAGATATCTAGCCATAATGACATTTCTTTCTCTGAGAGCCAGGGACGTTTGGCCTGCACTTGGGGTGGCGTGACTGGGAGGCATCTCCAGTTGGGATGGTGCATTGATTGGACCAGGTGACGGACATGTGGGTGCAGAGAAAGGGACTCGACTTTCTTTTGGGTGGGGAAAACCTGGAAGCTTTCAAATTTGAGTTTTCCCCGATGTGCCACTATGACACCTCTAATAAAATGAAACTTTGAGGAACTTCTAGCCTTGGAGTCTTCTTGTATTGGGGGTGTTACTTGGAACCCTGACATTAACCTGAATCTCCTTTAAAACTTTAACCAGGTCCCCAATCTCCAGGATGCTGTCCAAGGTCCTGAACCCCAAGCGCCAACCCAACACTGGGTGCCGTGAAGACTCAGGGAAGATGGAGGAGAGAATTGTGAGCACAGAGGGAATCACTGGGACTAGTTCAATGGTCCATGTTAAGACTCTCTACTACTACTCTGAATCTGTGGTGAAGGCAGTGGAGGCCATCAAAGCAGAACATCGACAGGGTGCCCAGCCAGGAGTGGGTTCCAAATCCTGCTACTGCTGGTTCACTCAGAGACATATCCCGTGCGGGGGGGGTGCTTTGCATTGGGGCGCACATGAGCAGTACTAAAAAAAAGATGGCAGCACCTATGGTGCCACCAAGAGAACCAGCTGAGGGGCATGGCATGCCTGGGTCGCTGCTGGTTCCAATGAACCAGGTCACCAAGTTACTAGCGGTTCCATAGAACTGGTCTGAACTGGTAGAAACCCACCTCTGTGCCCAGCCCAAAGAGCCTGCGTCCTGACAGGCTGCTCAACCGGATCCCTCTCTGTGGGGCAAGGCTGCAGGAACTAAGCTGCCCCAAGAGTTACTGGCCAGTGTGAGCCTGTGGGACCAGCAGATGGGGTGAGCATTGTGGAGCAGACCCAAGCCCTGGAATGGACAGCATCGGGATCAGCTGATCTCAGTGATTGCAGAGAGTGGGTTTGCTGCCTCTGACTCGAAGCCAGTTGCTAGTAGGTCTACCAGAACAGTTCAACCAATTCAGCATGGGCAGCATCACACAACCTCCCAATACCAACCCACCCAACCCACATTCACTTCCCGGGCGAGGGGACTGCAGTGACACCAACCAGAGCATCAGCCTCATTTCACTTGGCATGAAGCAAACAGCTCCGAAGCTTCCTGGGGTTTGCGAACCTCTATAGGCAATCCATCCTAAAACTCCCCAGAAAACTCTCTCCAAAATAAATCCCCTGGGCACAGTACTTTAGCCGGTTTAACTTCAAACTAAAATACATACGGGGGAAACCTACTAGCTGATGCCTTATCAAGAAAACCACAGTACAACAGTTGGAGGGAAGAGGTTGTCCACACCATCATCCTCTTCTCACAACCAGCAGCAACACTAGAGACCAAACCAGACACCAACCCAACCCTTTATGGGACAAAGTGACAGCCGCATTGAAAGCAGCACTCCCAGGAGACCAATAGCTACAGATAATAAAGATGTCTTGGCCATGAGAGATGGACTAGCTTGGAAGGGATCCAAACTGTATGTCCCTACCAGCCTGAGACTGGAAGTCTTACAGCACAGCCTTGTCTCACGACTGGCAGGGCATTTTGGCTTCCTGAAAACTCTGCATCTGGCCAGAAGACAATTTTGGTGGCCAAAGATAAAAGCTGAGATAGAGGATTACATAAAAAGATCACCAGCGGCATGGATTTTGTCCCCATGCCTGAGCTGCCCAGAGAGCCTCCTTCCTCCATGACATTGACCGAGTGAATGGAATCATTAAGGAAGGGGTGGGAAAACACCAAAAAAGCACTGTCAGAAGCCGCTGAGATGTATAAAAGACAAGTGGATAAGCACCAATCTCTCCAGGCCCCCTTTCGTGTGGGAGATCGGGTTTTTCTGTCAACTAAATACATAAAATTAAAATTCCCTAGTGGGAAGCTAGGACAGAAATTTCTAGGACCTTTCCCAATACAGAAAGTAACTAACTCTGTAACAGTTCAGCTTAGCCTCCCCTGCATACTAGGGAAAGAGCATCTAAAACCAGCATTTGGGTTGAGATTGAGACCACTGGACCAACTGGCACCAAAGCCTATAGTGGTGCAAGGGAAGACCCATTATGAGATTAAGAGAATCCTAGACTCTAGATTATATACAGATCAATTACAATATTTAATTCATTGGAAAGGGTACCCTTTGTCTGAAGCTACTTGGGTCAAGATCTGGGATGTGAAAGTAGAGATATTAGTAAAGCAATTCCCTAATAAATTCCCCGATAAGCCAAAGGGTCTCCCTGGGGGGGGGGAGGTGGTTAGGGAATATGGTATAAATCCCTTATGTTCCTCTTATTGCAGGACATGATCATCGGTTCAGGGAGAGGAGTCTATCAGCCCTGGAGGTCATCTTTTTCTTTGTATCTTCAGGGCTGCCACATTTTAGTGCTATGGGAAACTGAGAGGGAGATGCAGAGAGTTGCAAGGGATATCTATCTATAATAATATTCCTTTCTCTGACAGCCAAGGACATTCGGCCTGCACCTGGAGTGGCGTGACTGGAAGACACCTCCAGTTGGGACAATGCATTGATTGGACCATGTGATGAACATGTGGGTGCAAGGGCAGGTCAGGTTTTCTTTTGGGTGGGGAAAACCTGAAAGCTTTCAGATTTGCCAATCTGACATAAATAAATAAAATGAAACTTTTAGAGGAACTGCTGCCCTTAAAGTCTTCTTTCATTGGGGATGTTACTTGGAAACCTGACACAGGAGATATCCAAAATTATTCTAAAGCAGGGGTGTCAAACTTGCATTGTCATGGTGTTGTCACGTGACATATGGGGACTTTCCCCCCCTTCGCTAGCTAAACCGGGCTGGGGATAAGCACGTGACACATCTAGCCTGTTGGCTGCAAGTTTGACACCCCTGTTCTAAAGAGTCAGGTTTGGGGAGATGGCTAGACTGTAGAATGTCTGCTTATCTACTGAACAAGATTATGCTCGTCACTCCTCATTTCAGACATGATCTAATTTGCCCTGTGTAACGGGTGGATTCTGGATCCTTTTGCTGCTGGTTCACTCAGGGTCATTCTGTAATTAAAAAATAGCTTCTGCACATGCGCAGAAGTAAAATCAAAATGGCGGCGCTCACAGAGACACCGACGGAACCAGCTCCGTGACATCATTGCCGAGCTACTAACGGTTCTAAAGAACTGGTTAGAACTGGTGGTAACCTACCTCTGCTGTATAAATATACCTTCTGCAGTCTTAAACTATACTTTTAGAATTCCAAGTAAATTCAGTTTTCTAGGCAGTTTTCTGAGATGCAACAAAAATATGTAATAATAAAGCTTGCAAGAAATGATAAAAATAAAGTAATAAAACTACCATAAAACAATGTGAAGAATTAAAATAATAGTATACAATGTGGTACTTTCCTGATATCCAGATAGAAGATACAGCCAATACCTCTGAACCTCTAAAAATATGTCATTTTTTAAAATAAATGATAAAATAAGATTATCAGCTGGCATAAAAACATAAATTTGAACAGAGGCATCAGGCAGTGAGCATCAGAGGTGGGTTCCTACTGGTTTGGACTGGTTCTACCGAGTAGGTAGTAGGCCACTGGTGATGTCACAGAGCCGGTTCTACTCCGTGGGCATCACCTTTTTTTTTTTGAAATTTCTTTTGGGGGAAATTTTTTTTTGATTTCCCCCCCACGTTTTCAGCACTGCGCATGCATCACCATCTTGTTTTTGGCCTTTTTAAGGAATTTGGGGGGGCTTTTTTCTACTGCGCATGCGTGCATGCCTCAGGCGCGCCCACGCGGTGTAGGAGGCAGCAAACCAGTGAGCATACTCCACCAGGATTCTGCTACTATAAGCTGAATACTCAGTTACATGCAGATCTTATTTAGAAGAGGGCCTTAAATAAGGCCTGTAAGGCCCAATTGGCAAAAATGAGAGAAAATGCCCTTTTAAATAATATGATCTAGTCTACGTAATGTTCAAAGTTGGAATTACACCTGAGATTGGCAATTATATTGGTAATAAAAAGCTAGTATCAGTTATCACCAATTAACAGTTATCAATTATTACCAATTCTCAGATAGCTGATGTTACAACAGTAGAGGCAGAAGCCCTCTCAAATTACAAATCTGATCCTTCCAGGGCTGGCATTGCAGCCTTAATCCTAAATACATTCAACACTTGAGTGATATGCTCAGCAGTGTGGTCCCAAATACTATAAGTAATTAATTGCAACTAAAATGATCATTATCCCACTAAGACTTTTTCTGTCAGATTAAAAATCTGCAATTGGAGGCAAGTTTTTAGAAGCTTAAATGGCTTCAGGCAAGGCTTGGAGGACTGTAACCTGTATTGCCCTGCTTTGGGGAGAACGTTGTTTCCTCCAGAAGGTGATGTCACTTACCAAATGTACAAGCCACTGGGAGCAGGCAGTGACAGATGCATTCATTTTATGAAGAAGAAAAACCATAGGAAAGCTCCCTTCAACCACCATGTGCAGACCATTTAAACAATCCCTCTCCCACTTGCGAAGAGAAAATGGACAGAAACTAAATCTTTGCAGAATGTGACCTAACTCGAGGAGGGAATTGATATTGACGTGATCTCATTCAAATCATCATCTTTCTCCTCACCCTGAAAGGTATATCCGAGGAAGGAAGGCGTGGCTTGGCCTGATGAGAAGACGTGCCTCTCAGCAGCTCCTGGGAGGCTGTCGAACCTCAGCCTAACCGGGGTTCCTAGCCGACCCTAAGCTGTCCTGGCGGGACAGTGAAGTACGGGGGCACCTCCCAGCATGAACAGGGGAACGTCAATTTCCCTGTAGTGCAGGCTGAAGCCTCTAAACCCAGCGGCTGAGGAGGCGTGACTGGAACACGCTCCAAATCGGGAGAAGCCACTTCAGAAAGAGATTGAAGGTTTGTTTGTCAAGAGGAGAAAATACAGGCGATGTTGCAGAAACGCTAATTGAGCATAGTGTGGAATCGGGTGAGTTTTCGTCTCTTTAAGAAGAACAAAGGGAAAGTTTCAAAGGGGAAATGAAAGTGCCTGGTGGCGGAGAGTTAAAATGGTGGCTAATTAGCATTTGAAAGTAAAAAGTGAAAAAACAAACAAACTGCTAAATAAAAGAATTTGAAGATCGTTTGCTTTTGCATCTGAAAGGGGAGTTGTAAGGAACTGGAACAGACTGAGGCTGATTGACAGAAACGGAGAATTTGTTGGAAAGCTGATGGGGCCATCTACTGGCGGAAAGAAGCTATTAAAGTATTTGGGAGAAAACCTGAGAAGGTGAAGATATTTTGTATTTGTGGCATTGGTGTTGACCGTGTGGTGAAGATAACTCAGAAACAGATGGTGGAAGAACACTTGATGTTTGGTCTGTATTTTCAAAGAATAAAGAACTATTGAATCTGGAAGGAGATAAACAGTATATAAAAGGAACTGAAAGGATTCCAAGTTTAAATCTGAAGAGATTGTGCTATAAAAACTTTGAAGATCTACAATTGAATAAAATGGAAATGAGAAGACAAGAGGGACTTTTAGAACTTATTGAAATGATAAGGAATATGCGTAAAATGTGGAAAGGAGAAAAAGAATTTGGACCGCTGCTGGAATATGGAATTAAAAGAGATGATTTCACTGGGCTTAACAGTGGTGTAAAGAGTGTAATAAGCAAAGGTACTCAGGTTAAAGGAGGTGAAAAAAAGAATACAGATGATTTCACTGGGTTTAGCAGTGGTTCTAAAAGAATAAAAAGGGGGAAATATATTGCAAAAGTGAAGGTATTAAAGGGGAAAAGAGAGGATAATAGAAAAGATATAAGAAAAAGAGAGAGGATAAACAAACAAAGAATATGCTTTAAAGAGGGGAGTGGAATGCTGGTGGTTAAAATTTTTATTTATAAAAATAAAAGAAAAAAAGGTTAAGAGGGAGGATTTTTGAGAGACCAATAGAGAATGGTTAAAGAGGGAATGTACAAACATGATAACACAGCATCTAACACAAAACCAATGAAATGGCCTTCAGATAGCAGACAACCTGGTGGCTGCAGCCAAAGAAAGCAGTTCTACTGACAATATCACTGTCCTGGTGGTGTTCTTATGTGAGCCCAAAGATATTGTCATCAACTGTCTCAGAGATCCCAAAAGCTATTGGTGGATGATGACACACCATGGCACTTGTTCAGTTTCTTCAGCTCTGGAGCAAATAATTGAAAGAGCATCAATTCTAAAAGCAACATCTGCAACTCTGTCAAAGCCCATTGCCTGGATATCAGCAAGTTTTTAAAGAACATCTCTTCTTCATTGGAGAATGGAAGATGGTGCCTGGAAGGGACTCTGGGATTTTTGAAAAGAAAATTCATTCAGGTGTTCCCTAACTTAGAACTTAGACTTAGAATAACTTTATGTCACTTTGAATGTACACTAATTGACATACATTAAAATGAAATTATATTGCATACAGCTCTCAAAGGTTCTCCACCTCTAATATAAACATGACAAGATAAATAAATAAATAGAAAATTATGCATGGCATGGAAAAACAACACACACTACTTTGGATGTATACATGTATATGGCGAGAGAAACAAATCTTGCAAGTTTATCAGACGGATATTATAGGTAACAAAGCTGTTACAGAATCTGGAAGTCCTACTAGAAATACTTCAAAACCTGCTCCCAGAGGAGAGCAACAGAAACAGACTGAAGTGGATGTGTGGGGTCTCTAACAATGCTTTGAGCTGTAAGCACATAGCACTTATAACCCAAGCTATTCATGGGTAGTATAACTTCACACTCTACAGCTGGATAAAGGATAGGATAGAAGCTCCAAGCTTCTAATCTGACATCATCAGGAGGAGAAAGGGCAGAAAGGATCTTGCTGACTTAGTTTTCCAAGGGGAAGAGATGGGGTTTGGAATGGAGACGGTGTCAGTCAAACTGAAGTGATATATAGCTCAATCATGTTGTAAAAAAATAGGGCTCAGATTAACTGGTGGTTGTTTCCTTGAAAAGTTCCAATGCATGCTCACATTTTCTTATGGTTACCTGCTTGACCTGTGGGTTGAGCTAGAAGATCTCCAAGGTTACTTCCAAAGATTATGTACAGGAATTCTGATAACTATTCTAGGCATTTGATGGATAAAGTTGCTTGGACCCACTAAATTAGACCATGACTGGACAAGTCCAGTCAAATTGTATGAGGCATGGTTTTGACTTGTTATTTGCAAGGCATTTGATTTTTTGATTCCTGAATAAGTGACTAATGTCCTTGGGACTATTAATCCAGCTACTTCTTTGTTAACTCCATGCTGTTCATAGTAGATTAATGCCCTAGGAAGATGCACTGGTTTAGCCTGCCTTGAAAGATGTTATGGTTGATCTCTTCCTCAAAAAGCTATTGATGGATCAAATGCCCATTGATAATTTTTCCTGTTTCCAACCTTCTTTCTTTTGGCAGGTCAAAAAAGTGGTCATGTTGCACCAGAGGACTGTGAGAGAGATAATACAGACCTAATTTGGTTAGACCTAATACAGGATGGGACATAGTTGGCAACAATATTAACCACAATTGGTGACTCCTGATGAAACTGGGATAGAGATGGAACAACTATCCTGGTTTTCCTTGATTTTTCAACAACTTTCAAGATCATTGATCATGATTTTCTTCTGGATTGACTATGAAGATTGGGCATAGGAAATAAAGTTTTAGAGTGCATAGGAAATAAAGTTTTGGGGTTTCTCTATGCCTGCTTCTAATTGGTATTAGTAGGAGAAGTTGAGCCAAATGCTTCCAGTTATTGGAGTTCCTCAAGTATTGATGACCTAGCCTCTCTTATTTAACATTTGCATGACCTGCTATGTGAGATTATTTACAAACATGGAATCTAATATCAGGTGGACATTCTTATGATTCTAAATGTGTTTGCAATCCAAAAAATTACTAGCAGCTGAGACCAATTGAGGTCAATGGATTAAGTTGCCTTCCTTGTTTTTGAAGAAATCCACAGTTAAATTTAGCAGGATTCTAGGATTTGGGCCTGTAATATCAAGATGATCAGTTAGGATTTGTCATTAAAAAAATCCCTGGAAATTCTTGGTCACATGCTGCCATTAAATACAGATATTTTACAGATAGTAATTACAAATGGAATTGTTTCACTTCATTAGAGATTAAAAATATAATGCAAACTCTAAATGGAGGAGGGAGAATTTTCCGTTTACTTTGGTAACTAGTTCTATATTTCAATTTTATTCAGTTGTAAAGCTAGGCAGTAAAATATGTATATTAATGAACATTTAAATATAATTACAGGATATCTAGAAAGTGCATGCTTTGAATACATGTTTTTAAATAGTTTAATTAGGTATGCTATTTTATCTATGGACAACTATTGTATTGTTTCTTCTATTTCATAGAGATGGTTTAAATTATGCTGCAGTTACAACCAAATGCATACCAAAAATAGCATACTTAAAAATGGTGTGTGTGTGTGTGTATGTATATATGTATATCTCCCCTTCATGAATTACTGCCTTGTCGTGACGAAGGGACTTGCATTGCTTATTGAAGCTATGAGCTATGCTGTGCAGAGCCACCCGAGATGGATAGCAGAGAACTCTGACAAAATGTGATCCACTGGAGAAGAAATGGCAACTCACTCCAGTATTTTTGCCATGAAAACCCCATGGACGGTACCAAAAGACAAAAAGATATGACGCTGGAAGATGAGCCCCTCAGGTCGGAAGGTATCCAATATACTATCGGGGAAGAGCAGAGGACTAGTACTAGAAGCGCCAGAAAAAGTGCAGCGACTGGGCCAAAGCCAAAAGGACACTCAGCTGTGGATGTATCTGGTGGTGAAAGGAAAGACGGATGCTGTAAAGACTTATTCTCCATAGGAACCTGGAGTGTAAGATCCATGAATCATGAATCAGCTGGATGTGGTCAAATGAGATGACAAGACTGAACATCGACATCTTAGGAATCAGCGAACTAAAATGGACAGGAATGGGTGAATTTAATTCAGATGA
>JANHFT010008329.1:10833-27553 GCA_032467955.1 Pseudoxenodon macrops | reverse complement strand
GGTGGGGCTACATTCGGTGTTTAAGACGCACCCAAGTTTTCACCCTCTTTTGGGGGGTAAAAAGGTGCGTCTTATACTCCGAAAAATATGGTAATTGACATTTACATCATTGTATTTTTCATAGTTTCTCTTCAATGTTATTATTCTTGTGCAATATGCATGTTATTGCTACTTTAAGCATCACTGCTAAATTGATTGGAATGGAAAGTGCTCAACCTTTACTGGAATATCACCATTCTCAAGGTACAGTGAAAATTGTAATTTGTCTACACTCATTACTATTAAGGACAGGCATTTAAGTCCTTCCCATATAAATAAACATTTAAGTATATTATTTCAATAGAAGAAATGGTGAAAGTAGAGTACTGACTGTACATTAGAATATAATGAATAAATGTCAGGTTTTGAGCACACTTCCCAATTTAGCATTCTGTAACAGATGGTACTAGAACTCCCAATATATCTGAAATACACACCAGCACTTCATATTGAGAAAGGCAGGTCATGAACTTCCATTTTGATTTGTTTTTGAAGAGAAGTTCACTAAGTAGCTTTACAGTACTATCTCTACTTCAGTTTCTCTTTACGTAAAAAACAAAGGAACATAGTTAATACAACTGCTATTACCATAAATGTAAAACTGATTGAATGGAAATATATAGTTGCATGCAAAAGTTTAGGCACCTCTGATCAAATTGAATAGTTCACTGAATCCCTAAGGCAAGGGGTGTCAAATTGGCAGTCCGCGGGCCGGATGCATCACGCACAGGCCATGCCCACCTCAGCTCCGCAAAGGGAAAAAACATCGTGATACGTCACGTGATTGCAACGTAATGCCGTGAGTTTGACACCTATGCCCTAAGGGAATAGAAGATGACATACCGGTAATTCTTTCTGGACATTTGAATGCTATTATTTACAGTTTTGAAATAAAAAAATATAGGAGGTATAGAAGTTTGAATCTTTGATGAATACTTCACAAACCCTCCTCTGAAATAACAGCTTCCAAATATTTCCTACACTGTATTTTTTTTTAGATTTTTCTTCCCCTTCCAGTCTTCCTTGCAGAACTTTTCTAGCTCAAAAATATTCCTGTCTCCTTGCATAAACTTCATGTTTTGTGATCCTCCTACAGATTTTCAATAATATTCAAGTATAGAGACTATGAAGGCCATTTTTAAAAAATTGTTTATTGTTAGTACTTCTTGATAAATTTATTTTCAAACCATTTCCTTCAAATTATTCAATTTCTTCATTGATTGTTGGTTATTAGCTTTTAGGATATGTTAACATTTGGATGAATCACTTTTTCGTTCTACCCACACAATACCTCTTGTGCCACTCTGACCCATAACTCCAACATTTTTGTAATTGTTGTATAAGTAATGCTGTAGTATGGCCTTGTGGACAACAGCAACCCCAGCATCAATTAAAATTTTCAGCAGGTTATCTGCATTGATCTCTGGGGGTTCTGTTTTGTAGATATGGTCAGTTTTGGGAGAGGTTTACCAGAGCTTTTTCTTTGCCCAACAAATCTTTCATTGACTTCACCAGCTCCTAGATCTTCTTTTCTGAAAAATGTTCCTCACAGTTGAAATTATTTAGCTGGAAAATTTGAAATTATTGTTGCTGTTCTTTTTAAATAACCTTTCCTTGCTTTCTAAGAATGAAATATTCTTTCAAATGTTCATTGCTTAGAAAAATTCATGATTATTACACAAACCATTGCAGCCTGACAGCTTAGAAGGACCAGAATATTTATTTATGGATGGGGTTGTCTTTACCTAGCTAACTATAGGCCTGATGAGTCAATCCTTTTAGAAGCCTTCTTAGCAACGTTTTAGACCTGAACCAACTGGATTGGATGACTCTCCACATTTCTGCATCTGCCATAGTCTGTTTCCTTATTTTGAACTGTAAACTGTAAACTTTATGTATTCAAATTTGCAAAAATTATGTACAGTTTCTGTCATCTTATGTTCGTCTTGGAATTCCTAGAAACGTACCATTAGATTGTTGGAAGTTAGCACCTACTCCTATCTAAAAAAGGCAGAATATTTCCCCTGGAAGAGAAATAGAAACTCACAGAAGCAGAAACTCAGCCCCCCACGTTAGACATGGCCTTGGCCAGTCTATTCTAAATAACAAAGATCTACCTCCTTCAGACAGCCATATTAGGAATTGCTCAAAGCCCTTTTATTACATCACCAGCCAGCAAGGCTCAGCCAAACTTGAACTCAAATACAGCCTACAGTGTTGCCCCTGCATGGCCCAATGGGAGTCTGATAACCAATCAGAATACAAGCTCAAAGATAATGCCCAACAGAGGGCATAAAACCAAGGCACCCTTCAGCATCTCAGCCCTTTTCTGTTCAGGAACTCAAGCCATGTGATCCTGTTAATCAATAAACCTTCTTTCCAAGCAACTTCCATGAATCCAGTGTCTTTTTTCGCACTTGGAACTGAACCCAGGAGGACATTTCTTCCAACAAGATGAGGAATGCCTAACTGTAGACTTTCAGTATAATGACAAAGATTTTGTCTTAGGCCTAGAGAAAACTAGCATTTATCCTAGTTCAACTCACACTTGACTGTCTGATTTATGCAAAACCTCGTCTTAACAACTTGTGAAATATAATGTGACAGCCCAGAACTATGGGAATTAATCTGGTTCCCTATCACAAACTAGCAAGCTTATCTCAAACTATTATTTCTCAACCTCCATAACATGATCAACAATACGAGAAGTAATATTTATTTATTTAAAGAGTTGTTTTAAGGATTGCTGGTAGATTTTGCTAGCAAACAATTTGATTATGAGAATTCAAGTGTGCCTATTAAATGCTATTATTTCAACTTCAGATACCATATTCAATACAAGATTATTAATACCAGCATATTTTACAAGCCATAAGGCTACTGAAATATGCTGGATGCTTTCACTACTTGTGGTATTCTAATAAGTGCTATTATTGTTGGAAATAAAATAAGAATTATGAAGAAACTTGTAAATTATTTTAAAAACTCAATATTTTAGTGAAATATTTACTTCTAACAAACTTTCAGAAATCACATACGTTCTATCCTTTCCATAATTATGAATTATTCATAATTCAGTCTTCCTTCTTAATCCTCCATATTCTTTAATAATTATAATGAATTTTAATTATACAATTCTAATAAAATACCTATTCCAATCTCTTTCTTAGCCATTTCACTGCAGAACCAAGATTCTCCCTTCATCCTCTTTGCTGGGCTCCATTTCTGCACCTATTTCTACCAGTTCTTTTTCTTGATAGAAAATAACCAATGTGTCTTATCTTTCCATCCCAACTTTTAGATAAAGTTTGTTTACTTCTAAGGAATATTGAAGATTTTTACACCTTTATTACCTTCACAATATTTTACCTACTGCACCTTTTCAATATTTGCAAATGTTGTTTCTTAGAAGAGCCATTACACGATTCACTTCTAAATAGGTTCCAATGTAGTTCCTCCCATTTCATTGTCACTGGATAATACTGGCATTCTTATATTTTCAGCTAAACATCATTTAACACAATCAAGAGCCACATAAATATACCACAAAGAACTCTACAATGGGGTTTTCTATACATGCCAGTACATACATTAAAATGATAATTCCAAAACTTTTGCAAAAGCCTCATTTCAAATGTACTTTCACACTTGACAGATGGAGCCCAAGTCTCCATATGCTCTTTGCAACAGACCACTTTATGATCAAGAAATTAAATTCAGGTGAGTGAGAATAGGATTGCAGTTTTAAAGTCTTAAATTGTCTTAGGTTTATAATTTAGAAATAAAGGCCAGGATTTTAACTTTAGTGTTCTCTATACTCCCCTCCCTTTTTTTTAAAGGAAATATAACCACAATCACACCTAACATCAAATAGCTCAAAGACACTTTAAGGATTATGACGTGTGGAAATGCCCTAAGGTGATCAAACCTGCAGAGTCATCCAAAAGAAATAGGTGCTTTACTCTATGATTTCTAGGTGCTCCCAAATGAGGTTTCTGTCGCCCAATCACTAATCTTATTCACTGAATTTTAAGCAGGAGACAACACGTTTCCTCCACATATAAAAACCTCGTCTTTTCTCACCTATCCTTTGATATATATTTTTTCTTATGTGGAATATGCCTTCCGATTGGCGGTACTAAGATTATCTGCATAGGGAAGCACCCTGTCACGTTTCTACAGAATTCTAGGGATGCTCATTTTGCCAGCGCGTTAAAAAGGGCTCCAGGGCATTCCACAGCAGTAGGATGCGCCGCCACACCTCTGACCTCACCCCTTTTAAGCGCCAAAGGACAAGGCATTCCACCGGGTCACTCTTCCGACAGGTGGAGGGCTCCACCCACTTCCCCACCCATGTGGCAGCGCAGTCACCGCCGGAGCGCACGCGTCTGTCCCCGACACCCGTGGTACTCACACGAACGCGTGATAGATGAAAGCCCAGCCTCTAGGTCTCTCCAATACATTGTAGAGATAGTTCTGCAGCTTCCGGTACTTGGCGTTCCGCCGGTAGATCGGGTTGCTGTGGTAGGAGAGCGGTTTCCCCAGCAGGCTCATCCGGGCTCCTCCTTGCTTGCCTCGCCGGCTCTCTCGCAAGCCAAACCCGCCGCCGGTGCCCAGGAGGAGCAAGCCGTCCCCTCGGGAGGGCGCCGAGTTCAGGAGCACCCTGCTCCGACCGGACTCCACATCCTTCATGCCGCTGCTGCTGCTCCTGCTGCAGCCGTAGCGCCCCGCCGAGCTGCTCTTTAACCAGATCCCGGCGGAGCCGCCCTTGTCATCTCCTCCGCTGTAGCTGCGGGGCATGGCATCACGGCAGGGGCAAAAGCAGCGGCTGTGGTGGTGGTGGTGGTGGCGGCGGCAAGCGGCGCGGGCTCCCGCTTGGTTGGGGATGGGAGGCAAGCAGGTTCCCCCTTGGGCTGAGGAAAGGAAAAGGAGGCGGTCGAGAAGTAACTGGGGCTGCAGCCGCCTGGCGTTTTCCCCACAACTCCCGCCAAGGAGGAAGGGGGCAGAAGGAGCCGTGGGGGCCACCTTGGTAATCCACAGCAGGAGATGTGGAGGGTTTGGGGAATTGGGGGAGGGGGGGAGTAGAAAGCGCTCACACTCAGCTCCCCTTGGAGATTCCCGCTTGGCTTCGGTTTCCTTCAGTGGCTTCGGCAACGCTTCATTTCCTCAGCTGCCTTTCTCTTTATTGAGAAACTTTGGAGTAGAATAAGGTGCCGAGTTCTCCTTAAAGGAACAGAGCGCTGCTCTTCCGTCTCTCCGCCTAAGACGAGATCCACGGTTGACACCAGGCAAACGAGGAACTGCTTTGAAGAAAGCCGGAGGGGAGGCGAGAAGCCTGCCGCCTTGGTTTACAGAAACTGTTTGAAAACGAGAAAAGGGCAAAAAAGAAAGAAAAGAAACGAAGGCTGGAGAGGCTCCCGCTTCGATCCGTGGCCGGTTTAGTATATTTTGGTACGGCGAGGCTTCCCGAGCGGGCAGACAGGCAAGCTGTTGCCTCTCTTGCAAGCGCAGGCGAAAAGTACTCGCCGCTACCGAATAAACCGGATAGGAGGAGCAAGAAGGGGGCGCAGAGGAGGCTGTGCCCGGCGCGTCTCCGCTCCCTCGTGCCAAATAGCAGCAAAAGATACAAAGAGAGGCAAGTCAACACCGCAGGAAGGAAATCTCCTTGGAAAAGTCATGAAAACCGTTTCGAGTCCAGTCGTTGCAGCAACTCCAGCTGGGGACCAAAAAAAAAAAAAGTGGAGAAACCGATCTCGGAAGTCGACGATTATGAATTTTTATCATCAAGCTTGTCTCTGTTGAGTTTTAACTGCTCCTCCATCGGGCTAAGGGAGTCGCGTTAGGCGACGAGCACCCTTTACTTATGCCTTCCCACCGCCCCCCCATCTATTCTGCCAAAAGCTGAAAAGAAATGACCGTATGCGTAAAAACGCACCGGTGCGAAATCCGCCCAGCAGAACGGAGAGCTGGAAGGACCGAGCGGGATCTCCTTTTGCCTCCTCCCGCACACTCCCGCCAAGTTCCAGTGAACTTTCAGGCGAAAGAAAGATGCGCCTGGGATTGGGGCGGGAGGCTGGGGAAAAGAAACCGCAAGACGTGACCAAGGGGAGAAGAAAAACAAACAAAACCCCAAAACAGAAACCTACGCTTCCAAAGCCTTTCCCAACGCTGGAAAACGAGCCTTTGTGAGGAGCACTGCCGTTTTCCCGCTCTTCTCTTATTCATGGCGACACGCGCTTTAAGAGGCAGGTGGCTTGCGGAGATCCGCCTCCCCCCTTATTTACATTTCCTCCGTCCGCACTATCTCCCTCGGAGACTTGGCTGGATTGACTCCGAGCGCTCCGAGGCGATGCGCGGGGTCGCTAGTGAGAGCCGCTTCCGTGTGACTCGCAGCTACTCCCTCGTCGCGAGACAAAGCGCTGAGCGGGGACGCGGATCGAGTCAGTGGCCCTCCGTCAGAATATCCCCACCGAGAAAGAAACCAAACCTCGGGGGAAGGCGTGGGGAGAAGATAGTATAAGTGGAAACCAAAGAAAAACCCCGGACAGAAGGGCCTACAATTGTCCCAGCTTCAAGTATAGAAGCTGGCTGGCTGGCTGGCTTCCTCTCCTCCCTTCAGTATTTTTACAGGGAAAAATATTTTCCGTAGCTTAGATCTTGCTGTCCTTTTTTTTTTTTTTTTTTGCTTACTGCTGCTAAGCCTCAGCCTGACGTTGGCTTCCAAATGTAAATTGGGCAGACAAGCCTGCCATCCACAAGCAACTACATGTTTAGAAAAGAAAGCAGATCAGGAAATGATGCTGTGACAGCAAGTGCAGCCAGGGATAGAGGAGGTCACTCTCCGCCTCCCAGTCCAATCCGTCATGCCCGCGTAACCTTTGTGAGCCCTATTCTGCCACCTAAGGAGGTTGCTGACTAGTGCTATTCTTGCAATTTTAATGTGGAACCCCTTAAGGAAAGCTACTGGAGCATATCCATATTCATATCGGTGGCTGTATGCCCTCCTGCCACTTCACCCGCAAAAAATAACAGGATTTTTTTTTCCCCGGCTGGGCATTATCTTCTGAACAAGTGTCCTAAAGTAGTCAAACTGACAAGTCACAGCTGCAGAGGAGGGGCCCAGAGAAAAGCAGGAGGGCGGGGTTAATAATGAACTATCTTTAGTTCCTACTGCAAGAAAATGGCATATTCAGTTCTGTCCTTGTAGTAGCCTTGGGCAGCCTTAGAGCCATAATGGAGCAGTTAGAAAAAAATAATCCCTTCTTTGTATTAAAAATGATAAAAACTGATGTCATCAGAAGCCCCACGTTGTTTAAAGCAGTGGAGAACTTTTAATGTACCCATTGGTAACAAAACCAGTAACCTACAATTCAGTTTAGAATCTTCATTTATTTGACTTCAATGCAGCATAAGATTAGTGATCTCTCAAATGCCAGTCAAACATTACATGGGCCTCTGTATAAGCCAGGCTCCTGCTAACTTCAGGTAGCTTCTTCCACAATGTCTATGGAGGGCAACCCAGCCATTGGAGTGGTGTGTCTGCCTGCTGCAGATTGAAGTGGCCAGTAGGAACTGGGGAGATCACATTGGCCATATCAACATCATTTTAATTGAATCCTCAGCGCAAGGGGAGGAGAGAAAGCTGCATCTTTAGAATGGATACAGCTAAAGAGAGCTTGAAATTGTCAGAGCTTTTGGCTGGAGATGACATGCAGGCAGGGATGAAATCCAGCAGGTTCTGACAGGTTCTGGAGAACCACTAGCAAAAATGTTGAGTAGTTTGGAGAACCAATAGCAGAAATTTTGAGTAGTTCGGAGAACCAGCAAATACCACCTCTGGCTGGTCCCAGATTGGGGTGGGAATAGAGATTTTGCAATATCCTTCCCCCAGGAGTGGGGAGAGAATGGAGATTTTGCAGTATCCTTCCCCTGCCTTGCTCACCAAGCCACACCACACCCACCAAGCCATGCCCACAGAACTGGTAATAATTTTTTTTGATTTCATCACTGCATGCAGGCAACATCCTGGGGCCACGGCATAGGTTAGTAGAGTATATTTGTGCTGTGGTTGTGTACAAATGAGCTTTCAGCATTTCAGGTTTCATTTGAGAGAGCTGTTTCATTGCCAGAGTTGTAAACATCTGAACTGAAAAGGGCTAGAATACACTGAAAAAAATCTTCACATATATTCTGTACACTATGTCTACATACAGTCCTTTCATTTCAACCCTGATCTACAAACATTCTCGTTTATTGGTATAGCTCTTTGAGACTAGTAGTATCACTCATTAGGAATAAACCCCACTGAAATTGGTGGAATGCACTTTTGACTAAACATGCATGGGAATTGTTAAAACTACAATTTATTTTTAAATTAGTGTACAAAGAAAAGGTGCAACTCCAGGTATTGTCAGTTAAGCATTAAAACTAAGAGGAATTTGATAGCACCTTTCTGACTAAGATTTTATTGAAAAGCCTTTTTGTATTCACTTCATGGAAATTTAGGCCTTTCAATAAAATGTGTTAGTCAAAAAAAGTGCAAGTAGATTCTTAATTTTTGACTCCCATAGACTAACATAGTTCTCCTACAAAGTTACATTGAGATTGAGGTTTGAGAATAGCAACTCAAGTAAAAGAAGAAATTTAAGTGCTGCCAACTTCTCTATAAAATAAGCAAATATTTCAATTTATCTAGTACAAAGCTTAAAAGGAAAATGTATCAAAAAACAAGATCCAGAGACACTTTGAACAAATGGGACTATCTGGTTGCTTCAGCTCTCTTGATTGTGGTGACATGCCGACAACAACACATATGTATACCTACCTTTGTTCCCTGATCAGTGTACACTTGAGAACCTCCTGGTAGTGTGAGAGAACACAATTAGTGTTGCTAGTTTCTGCCCAACATCTATTTAATTTGTACATATTTTAATGTTGTATTTTATATTTTAAATGTCATCTAATATGCTTTATTTTAATTATGATGTTTATGACACAAATACGCATGAATAAATAAACATCAAGCACTATTTAAATATCTGTTACACATTTTTTGCATATCTTTTGGGATTTCCCCAACATTGTTTCATGCTTTTGGAAGAAAATAATTTTGAAATGGCACAATATTACTATGGTTTTTTTTATTTTTTTTATTTAGTTTGTCAAACATGTACGAGATAACAGGTATAAGTATAAACATGGACATGAGCACATGAAATAAGTACAAATAAATGGGGCCAGTAGGACAGGGACGGTAGGCAAGCTGGTGCACTTATGCACGCCCCCTTACAGACCTCTTAGGAATGGGGTGAGGTCCACGGTGGACAGTTTAAGGTTAAAGCTATGGGAGTTTGAGGCAGAGGTGGGTTGTGAATCTTCTTACTGCCAGTTTGCTCAGGGTTGTGCTTCAAGTGCACGCACAAAGCCCATGCGCGGCAACCAAAAATAATGTTTGCACATGCGCAGAAGCAAAATCCAAAATGGCGACGCCCACAGAGACACCGAAGGAACGGCTCCATGACGTCATCGCGGAGTTACAACCTACTCTATAGAACCGGATAGAACTGGTAGGAACCCATTTTTGGTTTGAGGAAATAACAACGGAGTCCGGTACAGCATTCCAGGCATTTACCACTCTATTGCTGAAGTCATATTTCTGCAATCGAGTTTGGACCTTGAGTTTGTATCTACTGTTTGCCCGTGTATTATTGCGGTTGAAGCTGAAGTAGTCATTGACAGGTAGGATGTTGTAGCACACAATTTTGTGTAATATACTTAGGTCAGACCTTATATGGCATAGTTCAAGGTTGTCCAAGCCCAAAATTTCAAACCTGGTGGCATAAGGTATTCTATTGTGAGCAGAGAAGTGGAGTACTCTTCTTGTGAAATACTTCTGGACTCACTCAATTGTATTAATGTATGAAATACAGTGTGGATTCCAGGTAGACGAGCTGTATTCGAGGATTGGTCTGGTAAACGTTTTGTATGCCCTAGTTAGCAATACAGTGTTACTGGAGAAGAAGTTTCGCAAAATTAGATTAACACCTCTTGATGCCTTTTTGGCAATGCTGTTACAGTGAACTCTGAGCTTACTTAGATTGTTTGAGATGAGTGCTCCTAAGTCCTTGACAGAGTGAGGGTCATCTATGAGGTCATATCTGCCTAGCTTGTATTTGGTGTTCTGATTTTTGTTGCCAATGTATAAGACAAAGCATTTGTTAGCTGAGATTTGGAGTTGCCAATTGTTCGACCATTCTGACACTTAGTCAAGGTCGTTTGTAGGGCAGCAGTATTGTTGTTGATGTTAAATAGTTTTACGTCATCAGCAAAGAGGACACAGCTGCTTATAATATCGCAAAGGTCATTTATGTAAAGCAGAAAGAGTGTGGGTCCTAATATGCTGCCTTGGATACTGCTGTTAACTGGTGCAGGGTTTGATAGAATGTTCCCTATTTTGACTACTTGTTGCCTGTTTGACAAGAACGCAGCTATCCACTTGCCATAAGAGCTTAGTTTTAACAGTAGTTTGTTGTGTACCACTGAATCAAAGGCTTTGCAGAAGTCTATGTAAATTGGATTTATTGCTTTACCCTGGTTGAGTTGTGTGGTCCAAATCAGTGGTGAAATTCAAAAATTTTCCCTAATGGTTCTGTGGCCTGGTGGGGGTCATGTGACTGGGTACGCTTAGCCAACTTTTTAAAAAACCTTTTTAAGCATTATTTTACTACCCGTTTATAGGTAGTAAAAATGCTTTTAAAAAGTAAAAAAAAAATCCAACAATCGCACAGCACAACCTTTTTTTTTAACTTTTTAAAGCATTTTTTTACTACTGGTTTGGGCAAATAGGTAGTAAAAAAATGACTTTAAAAGTTTTAAAAGGTTCCGGAAATTGTGTGGCTTTCACTTTCCAATTAAGCTGAAGAATCAAGTCAAGCCAATCTCCATTTATTAAATTTTATTTATTTATATTTCATACTTCTTAACTGTCCAGCTGATTGTCACAGCTACTTTTCAGAACTTTTTAAAAAACTTTTTTCAAGCATTTTTACTACTTGTTCACCCGAACCAGTAGTAAAAAAATGCTTTAAAAAGTAAAAAAAGAGATCCTCATGATCAGTTTTTTTTTAAAGCATTTTTTTTACTATCGGTTCGGACGAACCAGCCTGAACCGGTAGCATTTCACCCCTGGTCCAAATGTTTCTGCAGTGTAAAAGTTGTAGATTACAGGACAAATTTTTCCTGAAACCAAACTGCTTGCTAGAGAGCAGGCTGTTTGTCTCTAAGTGGAGGGTGATGGATTGGTTTATGATTGATTCCATGACTTTACAGCTGACACAACACAGTGAGATTGGTCGGTAATTTTCAACTAGGCTGGGGTCTCCCATGCCCTTTCAGCACATTTAATATCATAAAAGTGTGTTGCTTCTTTTCCAAAGAATCAAACATGGGGGGCGCTCATAACAAATTAGAGATTATATAAAAGTTATTTAAACCTTCAGTTTCTTTTCCTTTTTTCATATGTCTCAAATGCCCTATTTCTTATATGAAATATTTATCTGATTGCCTCAAATTAATGCATGTCACACTTTTCACAAACAGGGTGGTCAAACAAGCACCCTTTGTTGCATAATTCAGAAGGAGAGCTGTCACTATCTGCATGATTAATGACAAAAACCCTCACCTGAAACAGAACGAATGCAACTTTTGTGTCATACATAGGGAGGAAGCTATTCTATTTTTTCCAGTTTTCTCTTCCTTTCCTTAACACCATACCAATAAGGCATTATGTGAGTAAAGTCACTTTCCAATTAAGCTGAATCAAGTCAAGCCAATCTCCATTTATTACAATTTATTTCTTTATATTTCATACTTCTTAACCGTCCATCTCCCTCAGAAAGGGCTCGATTTAATCCAGACAAAATCCAACAAAATTTCAGAAATGGTCAATTGCTTTCAGAATTAAATGAAATATAGGAATAAATATTGGATGTGTATCAAAACTTCCATTCTTAAGAAGAACTAGTTCAAAATGCTTTCCAGAAGGCTTTCTCTATCTTAAGCTGTTGTGATGAAGACAAATTTCAGTACAAATATATTTTGATGGGAAATGGTAACTTCCAGAGAGGGAAATGCACAATCATTCATCAGTGTCTCAGATGACCTGACACACCTAATTATTGTCAATACTGTGTTATGGGCCCATATTCCAAATCAGGACAATTCAAAATCTTCAAAAAGTTTCTCTTTAAATATACATCAGGACAACTCTCAATATTGCAAATGTAGTGGTATTACCAGTCTTTTGTTGTAGACAAATAACAACAGTTCTCAAATCATAATATTTTATTTCTATGTAAATAGAGTATTTGGGCTCTTTTGTTAATACATCCTATGCAATAGTGGTATGAGTAGTATGCATCATACAGTTGTGCTTTGTATGCATTTTTATTGATACACACACACCCTCCATTATCTATACCTTTTGCCACTTCTCAGTAACATTAGTCATAAATTCAGGGCATCACTTATATTTTGTAGCCCTCCAGAAGATGAGCTTTCTAAAGCTTGAAATAGTAATGTTAGGGATCAAACAGTTTTATTTTTCCTTTAGGGCATTAAAATATAAAATCAGTGGCTATATTAAAAATGCAGATCTAACTTGAGCTCTGGAGAATTATGCCCAGCAACTGAATGAAGCCTGAGAAGAAGAAAAACCCAGCAAGATCTGCTTATGCAGGATTCTACAATAATATTTGCTTTTGGCATTGCACACTGTGTGTATTGTGGTTATTTGTGGTTTAACATATGTAAATCCAACCACTTTGTGGTTTATTAAGCAAACTATGGTTTTAAAATATAGATTAGTTCAGTGTATCACTGCCAAATGTCTTACAGACCTAACACTCTTCTATGCTGAAAGGAAGGAAAATTATAAGATGCTCATTCAACCAAAAAAAAGCTACCTTTGGTCAAACTTCAGTTTCTTGCATTCTTCACATTGATTAAGTTAGTGAGAACTGTTGGAAATTCTAATTTAGCAACAAGTGAAATGTCATAGGCTCCTATTCTGCTCTTCACTAATTATATTATTGATCAAGGCTGGGTGCTTTTTGTTATGGTTATTTCTAATTTAGTGCTTGCATTCTATATACAGTATCCTTCTTCTCTATCACTCTAATGCACATCCCTAGTTTAGAAATTCAACATTTCTATGGATGGGTCTTTTTGTGAACAAGTTGCCCTGCTAGTATACTGGCACTCTGTATTTGGTAGCTAGGCAGGGGACACTAAAATGTTGTTATTGTGAAACATTGGAAATAGAATTCAGAGTTTTCTTTCTTTTAGCTGATAAAAATAAACCAGCAAGACCATTGGGTCATTATATGCTTCTCAGCTGTATTTTAACAAAAATCTAAGTTAGAAGGATTGATGAAGTAAGGAGAAAAAGATACAGAATCCCACAAAAAGTGTTCCAGCAGCTGAAGAATACAGTCTACATCATTTATCTCTAAAAAAGAATTGATAATCAGGATTAGGATGGGGTAGAAGTTTGCTCTGAGTAGCATCCAAGACTTCAAGTAACTCCAGACAAGTAAATTGTACATCTTTATTTTATGTGATGCATTGCTTAAGATAGGTTAGATCTTCTATGGAACAAGAGCAGGTTAAAAGGGCACATATAAAAAACTCTTAGGTGCTAAAAACATTTGGATGAATCTCTTAAAATGGGATTTCTCTACATTCAGTAGAGAAATTTATATTACTTAGTAATACCTCTATTCATTTATTTATTTGTTGATGGAAATCTACTCCTACTGCATTAATTTTTTACAAGACGGCCAGCATTTCTAATATAAACTCAGAGTTATTTCTTTCTTGCTTTTTCATGATAAAAACTTTTATTATTCACATAGGTTTTGAATTGGCAAATTGCTTGATTAGAAGCCAAAGTAAGATTGCCCCTTTAATTACTTCTTAAATTCTAAAGTCTTGTTTAAAATGAGCTACTGAACCATCATCTTACATACAAAAAAATAGATGCTATGAACATTGAGGAGGTACTCTCCAACAATGGCGCTTGCAATAATCCTAGAATCAGTGATCACTGGAAGTTTTCAAAAATATACTGGACAACCATTTGACTCGGATGGTATAAGGCTCCTGCTTTGACCAGAGGGTTGGATTAGAAGATCTATGAGATACCTTCCAACCCTGTAATTCTATAATTGTAAGATTTTATGATGATTGTGCAGATCAGCCAATTGCTTCTAATCTAAAACAGATCCAGCAGGGAGGAAAACATAGACCTGGAAAATGTTTTCATATGTATCTTAGAAATAAGAAGGGAAAATAGAAATCCTAAAGGTCTTTTCAATATGGATGGGTTTTTTCTCTCTCCAAAAGTCAAGAAAAATAGATGTCTTCAATTATGAATGATCCTATTCTATTAGAGATACTACCTGTTCTGTGTCAAAATAAATATATGCAGTTAAATCAATAAAATACTGACGACATACACCTTTAACCTCTGAGGCACTTTACAAAACCTGTTTGTGCCTGTTTCAATCTGCCAGTGCAAAATTGGTCATGTTTAGCAGAATATGGATACATTGTTTTCCTACTAGATTGAGCAACAAGGAACATACTTTATGCATTCAATCTGAAAATTCATCAGTTCTGAATACTGTAGAAAAACGTTCTTTATATCGTACTCTAATAACTCTTAGCACACAAATACAAATTTTAAAGTACCACATCTCAAGAAATATTTAAAATCTTACCAAGAGCAGCAAAGACTATTTAAATTATAGTTGAATTTGAATATGTCTTCTTATAACTTGAATTATTTTGTGAATAAGAAGGATCTTTCTTCTATGTGCCAACTTTTCCAATTCATGATAGGTTCTACCATATCCATCTTTGCCTTCCCCCCCAGTTAGACCTTCCTAGTTATTTTATTTTCTTTTAATAAGAACAGTTCTTCATTATCACAGCTATCCTTTTTTTACATTTTCCAATTTATCTGGATCCTTTGAATGTGGTGTCCAAAACTGGATATACCATAATATTCAAAGAGAAATCTGACCACACAAAAAATATAGAGTAGAACTTTATTCAGATAGTTTGGAAACTATTATGGATGTAGCCTAAATTGTATTTGCATTTTTGTGACTGAATCATTGCTGATTCATGTACAGTTCATAATTAAATATTATTTTAAGATCATTTTCACTATTACTACCCAGCCAAGTATTCTATAACTGCTACTGATTTTCTAAGAACTTTGCTACTGTTAAATTTCATTCAATTATTTTCAGCAACCTATTTCTCTAACTTATTTCTATTTCTATTTCTAGAGCGTTAACCGTCCTGCCAATTTTGTGTCATCTGAAGATCTGTTAAGCATTTATTTCAACTTATCATCCAAATCATTAATAAAAATGTTCAGTAGGATTTTCTTGTGTTCTTCTCATTGTTTGTCCTCCCTCAGCCACCTAACATTTTACGCATTTTCCCAAGATAAAAGTTCATCAGGTTCTTTCAGCATTCTTTGCCAACTCATTCCTTTATCTGAGACTTGGCTATTTCTGCATATTTTTCTCTGCTGGTTTCTTGTTTTTCCTTTTATTAATTTGCAGATATTCATTATAGTCAAGCTGTTTTTTTCTGCTATCTTTTTTCTACTTACTGGAATTATTTGCAACGGCATTTTATTGTCTCCCTTTTTAGGAGCTTCTATCCATCCACTTCATTTAAAAGCAGCTTCTCCTGCCATGGAAACCTATTTCTCATTTCTTTAGGTCTATTAAATCTGCTTCCTTGAAGTCCAATGTACACAAATCAACTACACACCATTTTAGTTTCTGTTAGTATTAAGAAAATTCAAGAAAAGTTGTGCAGCCTAAAGAAAATGACTTTAGCTTGCTGTTATAAAGATAGATTAAACAGGGCTTACCTGAAGGAGAAACAGAGCAACAACAGTAATGCAATAAAACCCATGAAGATGGAGAACCCACATGCAAGCCTTCCTTGAAGACTCAGTATGTCTGAAAGCAATTTCCACACAGGGTGGTGAGTTCCCTAATGGCCACATATATTGTAGGTAATGATGGGTGGTAATGAAGCTACTCCACAGTCCTTCTGCTTCCCACATTGCATACACAAGAAATAATCCCATTTATTAAACACCCACATGTGGATACATTATCCATCCATCCATCTAATTTCTTCCTCTCTTGCTGTAACATGAATACACACTATTGCAATCTGTAATGGGGTTTTCCCTACTGATTGTTGATCAGGGATGAAGACTCTCCCCAATGTGGTCAAAATGTGGATCACCCCTTAGTTTCTCTATTGTGCATTGAGAGATTCCCCCCCCTTTATTCCCAAGGGGAGCATTTGCCCCCCAATATTAATTGCTTATTTACTATCCTAAGGATATCAAAGATCTTCTAAACAACAAGTTTGAAAAGCTTACCTCCCTTCTTTGATAAAATAAAAAGTAACTCTAAGTTTAAGAATGTAAAGATTTGGAAATAAACAATGCAGTACTGCAGGCTATGTCAGCCTTCCATCCTTTCAAAGTTGGTAAAATGAGGATCCAGATTGTTGGGGGCAATATGCTGACTCTGTAAACCACTTAGAGAGGGCTGTAAAGCACTGTGAAGCGGTATATAAG